>UESW01002489.1:0-68882 GCA_900491605.1 Calamus simplicifolius | reverse complement strand
CATAGCATGATCCAAGAAAGATGCCACCACTGAAGTAAAATTTAATTTTGAAACTTCAAAAATATTGGACAGTAATGAATTAAGAAAGAGTAGGGATTTTATGTATTTTTATAATAATCTTAGGGCAGAAAGGTTCTATTTCACATTACAATAAGAAAATGCAAGTGTTTATAATAGCTTTTAAAAGGAATACTCCAGACTTAGGAAAGCAGATCAGTTAGTTACTCTAATAATCAAACGCTTATGGAATCTAACGAGATTAGAGCAGTGTGAACAGAAACTTCAGGGTCCATGTTGTTAATTGTTTAATTGTTTAATTGTTTAATTGGTGCACCTCCATGTTGTTAGCTATTGATTGGACTCGGATGGTCTTGCCAATTTATTCATTTTTGAGATAACTTTTATCCTTACACTAGCTCAGCATTCATATTATTATGATACAGTGATATCCACTTTGTATTCTTCTAGTTCCCAATATTCTGACCACTGAATATAGTCAACCTTGATGACTGTACCATTATCATGGAACTCTTTTTAAGCTCATTTTATTGCCTGCTCATACTTAAAGAGGATGACATAAAACTTGCATGAGTTTCTCATTAATAATAGTTCTAACATAACATAAAACTTTTTTAAATATAAAGTGAATCTTTAGTGTACTTTATTTTTGATTTTTTTTCAATATTTAGGCAGTTTTCAATATAACAATGGGGTGTCTGATGCTGGGGCGCTCCTTGTCAGCCATTTTTGGATCAAAATACTCTTGCTGTTCTAGTCATTTCTTCACCCTCTCTCCATCATTAAGCTTTTTCAATGTGTCAGGGTTGTGATGCTCAGTCAAGGCTTTCATCAAAGTCTCAATAGCAGATTCACAGTCTTTTGAGCACCTAGCAAGCTTCACCAAAGTAGTTGCCTTCCTACTCAATGCCCTTGCAACCAACTTGACGTCAGTATGAAGTTCTCTGCCTCTCTCAACAGCTTTTTCACAGTCCTTTATACAGTCTTCATACTGAATACAATATTTGTTAAAAGTATGCTGGAACAGAAAGCGATGTCTGCAAAGCTCATTTTATCAAAATAATGTTAATTTTAGATCAGAAAATCAGGAGAGTTGAATTGAGTTTTGAAGGGCAAATCAAATTTTGCTGGAATGAACATGATTTACTAAAGCAACATGCTCTGAGAAAGCACCAAGCAAAGCATTCAGGTATCAACTCTAATCAGTAATTAGAAAGGAACAGCATATTTTCATTCTAAAGTACTGGTCATGGCTTGTTAGACCAGGTTTAGAAAGCACAAATCTAGCATTTGCATAATATCTATAATAGAAAAAAAAGAAGGGCTAAATCTAGAAAAAGGAAAAACCAAGAAAAAGGGCAACTGACAGCATGATCACTTGATACATATCAGACAGTCATGTTAACTGGTGAACATAAATTAAAAATTCTGACACGGTATCTATGAATTCCAATGACGTTGATGTTGCATGCCCATCTTTATCAGATTCATTTTACATATTCATAGAAAATATCCACAGATGTATGTTTCATACCCTTAATGGGTAGGTACATGTCCCACTTTCATTTTGATTTATATTATACCAAATTTTGCAAATGCAATGCACACGGTCTATTTCATAATAAGGAGTAGCTGATAAATGGCTTTGATCCTGTCACTAAAGATAATTAAGTTTAATAAGTACAATCCCTATTTCAGAAAATACTTTTTGTATTCGTTTTATTTGAGTTTAATAAGTACAATTACCTGTTTCTAACAGAAATTGTTGGTGATGAGGTGTTTTTTCCCCTTCTCCACTTCCAAGTTTTTGGTTATGTTTCAAGAATTACAGTTTTTCATATATCTATCCTTGGAATCGCTTCTTTAAATTTTGTCAGCTAATACTGAAACAGGTGTATATTCTTCTCTTATGTTCAGGTAGGTATCGGATCCTCCTGTTATTCATGGTCTACCTTAATATGTGAGACAATCATGAAGGGGTTATATGTTATGCTCTGGTATATCTTTCTGTCTTTGAATTATTTTTTGATTTCTTACTATTGATAATATAGCACAAATATATTTTTTACATTTTTGTTGTTTGATTGCAGATGGCCTTTCATTTTTGCTAGAATGGAAGATGGATTGTACAGGGCAGATACTATTTTTTTGTTGTCCGGTTTACTTGCAGGGCTTTTCCAGTTGTTTTAGATTTCTTCATGTTGGTGTTTTGAAGATTTCTAAGTCAATTCTTTGTCCAATCCAGATGGTGATTTGGTTTTTATAGTTTCCAGAAGCAAAAAAAGAAAAAAAAAAAACTATGTTATGTTGAAGCTTATTTTGCTTGCATGAAAAAGTCAGGCGCCTTATCTCTTGTGGGTGCATCTACGAGTTCTAGTCATTTATGATGAGTAAACTTTCAATATCATAGTGCTAGCCCCTGTTGAGGTGATAAATACAGTATATCTTTATCATATTGCTGCTGGCCTAACTTTATACTTATTTTACTTCAGGCAAGGGGTTTGAAGAGGCTTAATGCCCCCAAGCATTGGATGCTGGCAAGCTTGGGGGTGCCTTTGCAAGTCAACATGCATCATCTCTTATTCTAATTCTAATTTTTATTTCTATTTTTCCAGCTGGAATTGGATGTTGAAATTGAATTATAAGTTGTTTTAATTTTTGGCTTCCTCTTCTTACTCTAACATTATGATGCACCAGAATTTTCAGTCCTCAAGTAGACTTTTCACAACATGAAAGATCAAGTAGGTTAATTCCTCAAGTAGGCAAGGCAGCAACACTATTTTCATTCTAAGCATATCTGTTGGACTCCCAGTAAGTTAATTCTAACAATCAGCCGTCATGTTAGTGCAAAAGAATTGCTTCTAAATAAGAACTGTGGCTTTGATAGATTCATGAGGACGTAAGTAATTAAGAACTGCACCAGGCATAGGTTGATTTTTCCTCCATCCACATATCTTTGGTTTAAAAAAAGGGTTAATAAATAACATTGGAAATGTATTGGAAGACTCTTTTAAGTCACAAAATTTTCTAATTATCTTCAATTAATATCATCAGTTTCATTTTATTATCATATGTGCTACAAGTGCTTTGTTAGTGATGTTTTGCACATTGAACCAATAATAGTTTCGTTTTTCAACCAATTGACTTTTAGTATTATTAACTTGACAGAGAATACTTTCATCAATGGTGGTTGCATGGTTGGCAAGGACTCGAGAAGGTGGTTGTTTGAGTTTCTGCGGGCTTTAATTATCAGGCGTTCAGTTGGTGATTATGTTGCTGTAAATTAACGGTAAGATAAGAAAGTTTAGCTGGTTTATTTTTAAATGCAGCCATGAATTGAAGTCGTCCGCAGTCCTGGGTATGATTCTTGTCAAGAGAAGCGAGGCTGGTTTTGAAGCTGCTTCCGCTGTTCTTTGGTTTTTTCCCTCATTTCCTGATATATTTAATTTGTATATCATTTCTAAATTAAAAATGACTTTCTGTACAGCATTCAATGTTAAAGCAGTTGTTTGAGGATCAACAGACATGGGTGTCTGCATATGCTGGTATGAGAAGTGAAGGTGATATCATTTTGAATTTACATAATTTTCATTCCACTCGTTAATTAGATTTTTATTGGGAGTTTGCTGATTAAAGATGCGGGCGTGCAAGTAATGAGGAAAGGACAAGTGACCTTTCCGGTTGATTATTAGAAGACTGATAAAATAGAGAAATGGCCTTTTCTATTAAATCAAGACAAAGAATTGCTTCAATTCTATTTGTTATCATAGTATTGTTCATTACCATCAGTAGATGCCTTCCATGACTTGTTTGAGTGCCATCTTCCAGGTTTTTGAAGACCAAGCAATGGGAATAGTCTGCTACATGGATGGAAAGGGAGAAGTAGTCTGCGAGGGGCATGATGAAGGCCCACGATTTGGTCCGTGGTCATCGAAGGTCACATGTCACCAAAGGTATGGACCAAGCAAGATAGAATTTAATCAGTTCCAAACATTGAATTTTTCACTTCACTTTGTCTTGGACTGGCACAGAGACCACCAGAGTCCTAACTTCCGACCACTAATGAAGCTTCAAATTGCCAGAGATGATGACTTTTACCGAATTATTTACGAACAGAACTAACATTTGGATGTGAAGGTAAATTTGAGCATCAAATCCATGTTGAGGTATCTCCATCAATGTATCTTCATATTGTAAAGATGGATGATTTAAACACATGCAAGTTTTAAAATGAAAAGCTGCTTTCTTGCTACAAATTTCTGAAAAGATTTCGACATAATAAAAACCAAACTCCTAAAAATAAATTCTGTAGATTTGCATTCATTTAAAATAGAAAGCCATTGATAAAGAAAGAGATAGCCTTTGATGTTACTAATGCTTTTTTGGAATATATTTTCAAAGACCCAAACTGCAATTGTGAACTCTAAAAACATCTATTCCCAATCAAGCAGAAGGATAAAGGGCAAGTTCGATTCGTTTGAAATCCATCGAAAAGGAGGTGAGATAGGGACAATATCGATGCTAATTGAGTTCGAATAGCAAAAATTTATGGATTAATAAGTGGACATATGTGATCCCAGCGCCGTGAGGAGATCTTTTTCAGGAGTTGAAGAAGGGATCGGGTGAACCGCCAGCCAAGCTCTCATGATTCAGGCGAACCGCCAGCACAAGGCCATGTCATCCCTCTACTGGAGCTCTCCTACTGCTTTGTTGATGAAGGCTTCAAGATCACATTTGTCAATACTGAGTACAACAATAATCTTGTTCTTGCCAACTTGTCCAAGGAAAGTGAGATGAAGGGAATAAATTTGGTTGCAGTGCCAGATGAAGGGAATAATTTGATGTCTAATGTATAAAACATTAGTATTGTTGATGTATATAGATATATTTATCTTATTTTATGAAATACATTTTTTATTCTTAAATTTAAATTTTCATCTATAAATTTTATTAGAATGCATTAAATATATTGTAATTTTAAAATAATTTTAAATTTATAAGAATAAAAATTTGATGAAATTTTATTAGGTTAATGATGGATTAGTGATGGATTTCTGATAGAAATAATAATGACGGATTAGTGATGAAAATATTAGTGATTAATTAGTTATGGAACAATAACAAACTAATTCATCGCTATTAGTGACGGACTAGTGACAAAAGTTTTAGTGACTAAATTTTCGTCAATAATCCATCACTAAATTATGATGGAATAGTGATGAAAATATTTATGATGGAATAGTGACGGAATAATGTGATGGATAGTTCGTCACTAATCCGTCACAATTTAGTGACGAAAAATATGCTCCGTCACAAATTTTTGACGGAATAGTTCGTCACTAATCCGTCACAATTTAGTGACTAAAAATATGTTCCGTCACAAATTTTTGACGGAATAGTTCATCACTAATCCGTCACAATTTAGTGATGAAAAATACTTTCCGTCACAAATTTTTGATGAAATATTTCGTCACAAATCCGTTGCTATTATTTTGTGACGGACCTCTTTCCATCACTAAATTTAGTGACGGCAAAAATAGTGATGACAAGATTTTCATCACTAATCCGTCACTAAACCCAATTTGTGATGGAATAGTGATGAAAATTTTTGTCACTATTTTACTCTTTTCTTGTAGTGAACAGTGCTCGGCCTCGGCATAAACAGTGCCAGGACTGCAAAAAAGGTGACGTGGGGGACACGTCTGGCAAGCACCGTAACGGTCGGTTATGCCCTGCAGTAGCCTGCGATAGCTGTCCAAACCAAAATAGCACCTGCCAACCAGCTGCAGCCACCTACTCTGACGGGACACGGCCTACAGCCTGACATGTCACATGGAGGTAAGCTCCACTATTGCTGCCATCATAAATGCTCTAACAAGTGGCAGTACCCCATGCCTCACATACATCAGTTCTAACACTTCATCCATCAAAGTCATCATTATGGAGCCTCAACCACTCAAGCCAGACAAACTCTAAGCATCTATAAAATAGGTAAGAGGAACCCTCGACCAGGTAACGAACTCATCCCACTCCTAAACGCTCATTCTTGCTCACAGAGAGCACGACTCTAAGCCTCTCTCTTCTTCTCTCTTTCGAGCTTCCTCAAGCTCACGGCTATTGCCCAGAGCACTAACTTGAGCGTCGGAGGGTTCGTGCTGGAACCTCCAGCCCCCGGGACTTGTTTGCAGGCCCACAGTGCAAGGAGCTCACCGAAGGATCTCAGGCTCGCTGTGGACGCTTGTCGACGTTCAAGGATGGTGGTTTGGCATCAACAAATTGGCGCGCCAGGTAGAGGTGGGTCAACGATGCTGGTTTGCAGATCCTCATCCCCTTTTTATCAAAATGGTGGATCGTGAAGATGGTGATGACAAGAATTCGGGAGGCTTCCACCAGTAATGCTGGGGGGCACCCTCAACGAGCTGAGCAAAAGCTTCGGAGGCAACATCTCATGACCACGTAACAACGAGCAAAGGCTTCCACTCGCTCTTTGGTCACTGCTCATGCCAGCCATCCTTCATCCTGCCGAAATCTCCCCAGCAAGAGGTCCACCATCATCAAGCTCATCAGCGACTTAAAACTCAGAGAGCCACCACTCGCCGCCCAAGCAGCCCTCTCTCCTATGGACGGCGACGCAGAGGAAGGTCCGGCCATGGCTCCGACTCCTGACTCTGCCCCGAGGCATCGGCTCTTCTCCAGACCCAGCGCTAGCACCTCGGATTCAGATCCATCCCTAGAGGCTCCATTTTCATGCTCCTGGCACCACATCCCCGAGGGCCAAGCAAGCTTCTCTTCATCTCTGCCGCATCCCAGGTCCGAGTGAGCTCCCAGAGCAGCCTCGTGCATTACGTGCGCCCATGCACGTAATGAAACTTCCTAGGAGAGAGAGACCGTGGAAGCTAGAGGGCCCCTTGCCTTGAACCAATATGGAGGCTGCCCGAATCCTGATAACTCCCAGCAACATCCTCTCCTAACCGTCCGCCTTCAAAGGACTCTCTCGGCCGCTCGTCTTCAACGGCCGCTGGCTGCCCAGGCTTTTCTCAGCGGCCTCTAGCTCCCGAGTTCGACTCCGACCCTCGTCCGTGGCTCCACTCCAGCGTCCACGGCTCTGGATCCCATCTCTCTTCACTGCACTCCAAAGATGGGTCCCCAGGTTCATATCGGAAAGGAGCTGGTCATCAACCAACTCCAGGCTCTGTCCCAACTTGATTCCCTCGGGGGCAGACCATCGGCGGGCGGAAGTGCTCAAATCCTCAGAAGGAAAACAAGGGTGCTACAAGAGCTAAGTATGCTGCACTTAAGACAGTTTTCTTTCATTGTTACTTAAAAAATGTCATGCAGGGAAGACCAACCTTGCATCAGCATTCAAGACCAACCTCGCGTTAGCATCTCAAAAGCCCGATGTACCATTTGTTGGAAGATTATTGAAAAATTATATGACCCAATCCTTTTGATTTTGATGATTACTAAAAGCCATTGAGTTCATTAAAAGATATAATGAGTTTATTTAAATGAGCAATAAATTTATTTTGAACAATCAATGAGAATGTTAAAGTTTGACTTTAATCAATTTTGAAAGTAACTTTAAGCTCAATGTTTAAACTTTCAAAAAGAAATTTTATAATTCATGTTTTATTCAATGAGTTTTTGGAATAGTTCTTGAATTAATTCTTAATGTCAATTTTATTGAATTCAAGTCAAAACAATGAATTAAAATGAATCTGGAACGATTTTAATGTCAATCAGAAAAGTTTCTGATTTTTGATACGTTCCGGAGCCGACTCTTGAGTTTCAGAGTCGACTCCGCTCAGTGTACAGAATGTGCATCTGTCTCGAGTCGACCCATGAAATTTGTCGAGTCGACCCCTGATTCTGTCGAGCCGACTCCATGACTGTGCGAGTCGACCCCCAGCTTTTCATGAGTTGACTCCCGACTTTCAGGAGTCGACACTTTACTTTTGGTGAGTCGACCCCTAACCTTTATAAACATTTCTATTTTTGGTAAGACGAGCTCGAGCCGACTCGGGAAAAGCATGAGTCGACTCCAGCAAATCTGGGCAAAATTTTTACGGATGCCAACTCAGCTCCAACGGTTAGTTTTTGATTAACGGCTATTTTTCTTTGTCTCTAACGGCTATATTCTTGCAGAATCTATAAATAGAGAAGCTGTTTTCAAATCAAAGAGCAATAGAGAGAGATATTTATTTCAAAGAAAAAGAAAGGAAAAATCGAAAAAAAGAGCGTTAGCTGAAAAAATCCGTGATTCAAAATAGAGTGAAAGAAAGAGGGTGAAATCAAAGGAAGCTCCATCTGTGCTCAAGCTCTACTATCCAAGGAAGCTTCAGAAGAAATCCAAGTGCATCTCAAGTGATTTCCACACTCAAAGAAAAGAGGAAAAGCCCAATCAACTCCAAACTCATTCTGTGGAGAATCCGTGCTGAGGCCGATTCTACACCTCAAAGGAGTTGAAGAAAAGAAGAAAAGCTCAAAGCCAACCAACTGCAAATCAGGCTTATCTAAACTTTATTCTTACTTTTGTTAATCTGCTCATTAAGGAGCATTGTAACTAAACAAAGTTATTTCTATTCTTTGTGACTAGTTCAATCTGGGGGATTGAACTAGAGGAGGTAGTCTTACCTAGTTCAAGCTTGATTAAGCTTGGGTTAAAGGGTTTTGTGCTGGTGA
Source organism: Calamus simplicifolius (assembly GCA_900491605.1). Taxonomy (NCBI): domain Eukaryota; kingdom Viridiplantae; phylum Streptophyta; class Magnoliopsida; order Arecales; family Arecaceae; genus Calamus; species Calamus simplicifolius. The sequence goes on along the minus strand of UESW01002489.1, from coordinate 60,182 downwards.
GCCCTTGAAAACCAGCTGGGTTCGTTGTGCACCCGGGAAAACAACAAGTTTGAGTTGTGAGCTTGTAAAACAACTCGGCTGTAATCTAGGGAGATTATAGTGTGGACCCAAGTGAATCTTGGGAGTGGACGTAGGTGCTGGTTGCACCGAACCACTATAAAACCTTGTGTTTGCCGTGCTCATTTGTCTCTCACTCTATCTCTCTTATATTTCTGTTTGTGCATTGCTTAAGTTAATTTCTCTCACTTGCACATCTTGAGTTAATTTGTTTAAAACATTTCAAAAAGTCTTAAATTTTTAAGAACCCAATTCACCCCCCCTCTTGGGTTGCCATCTGGGCCAACAATTGGTATCAGAGCAAGTGCTCATTTAGAATTTGATCTCACGATCAAGGGCTAAAGATCCTTATGGCAACACAAAGTGGTTCATGTTTTGCTGAAGGTCATTCTACGAATAGACCTCCTTTATTTAATGGAACCAACTATTCATATTGGAAAGCTAGAATGAGAATATTCATTCAAGCTTCTGACTATGAATTGTGGGGAGTAATAATAAATGGACCTAGTACACCCACACACGTAATAGATGGCACTATTGTTCCTAAGCCCGAAAGGGATTGGAATGATAATGATAGGAGAATGGCACAACTAAATGCTAAAGCCATTAACATTTTGTATTGTTCCTTAGACTCTAATGAATTCAACCGAATCTCAACATGTAATTCCGCAAAAGAAATTTGGGATAGGTTGGAAATAACACATGAAGGAACAAACCAAGTAAAAGAATCAAAGATAAATATTTTGGTTCATAAATATGAATTATTTACTATGGAACAAAATGAAACCATCACATGCATGTTCACTAGATTCACTGATATTGTGAATGGTTTAAAAAGTCTTGGAAAAGTATATACTAACTCTGAGCTTGTTCGCAAAATTCTTAGGTCACTTCCAAGGACTTGGGAAGCCAAGGTGACAGCCATACAAGAAGCCAAAGATCTGAACATCCTACCATTGGAAGAGCTTCTTGGTTCGCTAATGACTCATGAGCTTCAAGTTAAACAACATGTCAATGAGGATGAGTCAAGAAAGAAGAAGACCATCGCCCTCAAGGCTGCAAAAGGAAGATAGCAGCAGCGATGATGAAGAGGATGATGATGATGAGACAGCCCTCCTTGCAAGGAAATTCAAGAAGTTTATGCAAAGAAGGAGGCCCTTCCACAAGAAGAGATTTGTATCAAAAATGGAAGGAGAAAAAGAAAAGGATAAGAAAAAGGAAAAGGACAAAGAGAAAGAGCCCTTAGTATGTTATGAATGTAAAAAGCCAGGGCATTTTAGATATGACTGTCCTTTACTTAAGAAGGCCTATAAGAAAAAGAAAAAGGCCTACATGGCAACTTGGACTGACAGTGAAGAGTCTTCTTCCGAAGAAGAAGAACAAAAAGAAGTTGCAAATGTTTGCTTCATGGCGGACGACAACGAAGAGGTAAGTACCGAAACCCCCGATGATGAATTTACTTTTGATGAAATGTTTGAAGCTTTCAATGAATTGATGATTGATTTCAAAGCTTTGAAAAAGAAACACAAATCTTTGAAAACTGAAAACTTAAATTTAATTAAAGAGAAAAATGAATTAAATCTTGTAGTTAAAGATTTAAAAGATAAAATGGAAACACTTCTTAATGAAAAGAATGATTTGTTCATAAGATTGATTTGATAAAATCTGAAAATGAAAATCTAATTAAAGAAAAAGAATCAATCTCTAATGAAAATGATTTTCTAAAGAAAGATGTTAAAAAGTATAAAGACATTGTTGAGAAATTTACTCTAAGCTCAACTAAACTAAATATGATTTTAGATAGTCAAAAAGCAGTTTTTGACAAAGCAGGTTTAGGGTATAACACATTAAGAAAACAAAAATCATTGAAAAATATTTTTGTAAAAGCTAACCAAAGTAATATTACTTGTTTTAAATGTAATCAAAAAGGACATAAATCTTTTGAGTGCAAAACAATAAGTAATAATGAAAAATTAAACATAAAAGAAAGAAAATTTGGGTTCCGAAAGGAACAATTTTTATTGCTACTAACCATGAAGGACCCAAGAAAGCTTGGGTACCTAAACATAAAGTTTAAATTATGTTGCAGGAATGTCTTGTAGCCAAAAGATCAAAGAAAAAGTGGTACCTTGATAGTGGCTGCTCAAGACATATGACGGGTGACAAAGATGAATTCATCACCCTGGAAGAAAAGAAAGGTGGAGTTGTTACGTTTGGCGATAATGGTAAAGGTCAAATTATGGGCCTTGGTAAAGTTCGTATAACTCCATCTACATTTATTGATAATGTACTTTATGTTGATGGTTTGAAGCATAATCTAATTAGTATAAGCCAATTATGTGATAAAAACTTTAATGTTTCATTTAAATCTTCTATATGCACTGTAACTAATTCTATTGATAATAGCATTGTATTTACTGGTTATAGACATGGCAATGTTTACTTGGTTGATCTAGAAAAATTATCTTTGAGTGATCATTGCTTAATTGCTGACAATGCTAATATAAATGAAATTAGTTGGTTGTGGCATCGTAGATTAGGTCATGCAAGCACACACCTTATTTCAAAATTAATTAAAATGGATTTAGTTAAAGGCTTACCTAAACTAGTTTTTGAAAACAACAAAATATGTGATGCATGTCAATTTGGAAAACAAACTAGAAGTTCTTTCAAATCTAAAAATGTTGTTTCAACTTCTAGGGCTTTAGAGCTACTTCACATGGACCTTTTTGGACCAACTAGAACCACAAGTCTAGGAGGAAAGAAATATGGTCTAGTGATTGTAGATGATTATTCTAGATATACTTGGGTAATGTTTTTAGCTCACAAAGATGAGACTTTCTCGATATTCCTGAAATTCTTCAAGAAAGTCACAAATGAGAAAAACACTACCATAGTATCTCTAAGAAGTGATCATGGAACTGAATTTGAAAATCACTTATTTGAAAGTTTTTGCACTGAAAATGGTATTAATCATAATTTTTCAGCCCCTAGGACTCCACAGCAAAATGGTGTAGTTGAAAGGAAAAATAGGACTCTAGAAGACATGGCCCGTACCATGCTATGCGAAAGTAACCTACCAAAGTACTTTTGGGCGGAAGCTATTAACACAGCATGCTACATCTTAAATCGAGCCCTAATAAGACCAATCTTAAAGAAAACACCTTATGAATTATGGAATGAAAGAAAACCCAATATAAAATACTTTCATGCATTTGGATGTAAATGTTTTATTCATAATAATGGTAAAAATAATTTAGGCAAATTTGATGCTAAATCTGAAGAAGGAATATTCTTAGGATATTCAACAACTAGTAAAGCTTATAGAGTATTTAACAAGAAAACCTTAGTAGTTGAAGAATCCATTCATATAGTTTTCGATGAGTCTTTAGCATCTAGTTCTGAAAAGCTTGATGATGAGGAAGATACAAACATAATTGAAAAAGATCTTGAAAAACTTAATATTGAAGTATCTTCAGATCATGAGCAAGAAGCTAAAGATGATGATTCACATAAGGACGATGATGTCAATATTGATCATAATGATATAGATCTTCCAAGAGACTGGAGATATGCTCATAGTCATCCCAAGGAATTGATTATAGGTGATCCATCTCAAGGAATAAGAACTAGATCATATATGAGAAATATTAGTAATCATCTTGCATTTGTATCACAAATTGAACCTAAAACTATTGAAGAAGCTGAAAAAGATAATAATTGGATGTTAGCAATGCAAGAAGAATTAAATCAATTTACAAGAAATAATGTATGGACTTTAGTTGAAAGACCTAAAAATCATTCAGTAATAGGATCAAAATGGATATTAGAAATAAACTAGATGAAAATGGCATAGTAATTAGAAACAAGGCTAGATTGGTTGCAAAAGGATATAATCAAGAAGAAGGTATTGATTTTGATGAAACCTTTGCGCCAGTAGCTAGATTAGAAGCCATTAGGCTATTACTTGCATTTGCATGTCATATGAATTTTAACTTATTTCAAATGGATGTTAAAAGCGCATTTTTAAATGGATTTATAAATGAAGAAGTTTATGTTGAACAACCACCAGGTTTTGAAGATCACGAATTTTCAAATCACGTTTTTAAATTGCACAAAGCTTTATATGGTTTGAAACAAGCACCTAGAGCTTGGTATGATAGATTAAGTAAATTCTTAATTGAAAATGATTTTACAAGAGGAAATGTTGATAAAACTTGTTTTTGAAAAGAAAAAGTAAAGATTTACTTGTAGTACAAATATACGTTGATGACATTATTTTTGGTGCTACTAACGATTCTCTATGTCAAGAATTTGCCAAGTTGATGCAGGGAGAATTCGAGATGAGCATGATGGGAGAACTCAACTTCTTCCTTGGACTCCAGATCAAACAAAGCAAAGAGGGAATCTTCATCAACCAAACAAAATACACAAGAGAAATCCTAAAGAAGTTTGGTATGGAATCAATGAAACCCCTCGGAACACCAATGAGTCCTTCATGCAAGCTGGACAAAGATGAAGAAGGTAAGAAGGTTGATCAAAATATTATCGAGGTATAATCGGATCCCTACTTTATTTAACGCAAGTAGACCAGACATTATGTTTGCTGTATGTTTATGTGCTAGATTTCAATCAGAACCTAAAGAATCACATTTAATTGCTGTTAAAAGAATACTAAGATATGTAAGTGGAACAAAAAATGTAGGTTTATGGTATTCTAGAGACTCCACATTAAATCTGATTGCATACACTGATTCTGATTATGCTGGATGTAAGTTAGATAGAAAAAGCACAAGTGGTGCATGCCAATTCTTAGGAAGTAACTTAATCTCATGGTTTAGCAAAAAGCAAAATTCAGTTGCATTATCAACTACTGAAGCTGAATATGTAGCGGCTGGAAGTTGCTGTGCGCAAATCCTATGGATTAAGCGACAACTTGAAGACTATGGTATCACACTTAATAAGACACCCATAAAATGTGATAACACAAGTGCAATTAATTTAACAAAAAATCCAATTCAACATTCAAGAACTAAACACATAGAAATTAGATATCATTTTATAAGAGAACATGTAGCAAATAATGAAATATGTCTTGATTATGTTAACACTGAAGAACAATTAGCTGACATATTTACTAAACCTTTAAATGAAGAGAGATTCTGTTATCTTAGAGGAGAGTTAGGTATTTGTGATCCATTAGAATGAATTTGAAACCCCTAAGGAGAATTTATCTAAGATTCCTTCAAATCTTTGATCTTTAAGGAAATCTTATCTAGAATTCATATCTAATTGATCACTCATATTCAATGATTATTTTATCAATTTTTATGATCATATTCCGGACACATTTCAGAAATTTCATGTTTTTGTCTGAAATGGTCTCGGAGCCGACTCGGTGCGTATCGGAGTCGACTCCTGGTTTCGACTGAAACTCTCGGGTCGACCCCTCTTCGGCGCGAGTCGACTCCAAGTCGGGATGGCTTTCTGTGACTGTCCGGAGTCGACCCCTGGATTTGCGCGAGCCGACTCGAAGTGGTCCCAGGTTGATTTATCTAGGGCAGAGTCGACTCGCCGTTCATTTCAAAATTTCCAATCCTTCAAAATACTCTCTCCAAAATCTTCCAAACCTTCCAAACTTCCTAGAATCCCTTATTGACACTTCCAATCGACAAATGGCCCCCAAAACACGTGGTTCCAACCTCTGTGCGGCCGGCGTCAAGAGGAAGCGAGCCGTTAGGAAAACCGTGAGGCGTCCGTGCGTGAGCCGTCACCCAGCTCTGATTCTTCATCTTCTTCTTCTACTCCGATGCTTCACCTGCTGCTGCTTCTACTCAGGTAGATAGATTAGCGGATAGGATATAACAACGGGTAGAAAGGTAGATTTTGAATTATTTGAAGCTGAGGGTTTTCTGTTGGGAGACATTTGATTGAGATGGGATGGGAGAAAATATGTTCCTGGATTGCCCGACCTATCCCTCTCTGGTAAAGGAATTCTACAAAAATCTGTCTAGAGGAGATCACGGCCTAGTTAGCAATGTGAGAGGTCATAGGATCTCTGTACTGTTGAGCTTCTTTCTAGACTGTTGGATTACCTTTATCTGGCACTGCCACCTTTTCTTCAGAAGACCGTAGTCCCGCTCTTGCGAGATTATTAAATCGGGATGTGTCGGATTTGAAGAGGTTTTTGCCAATCAACTTCATTAGAACTGAGATTATTACATAATATTTGCAGTAGGATACTCTTTCCAAAGACGGAAGATTTGACTATGTATCGGAAAGAGATATCTTTGTGATGGATGCCATTGTGACAGGCAAACCTATAAACCTTCCCAGTATGATACTATGGTACATTGCAGACTGTGGAGGAAAAGAAAGTCTAGTCTGCCCTATGGAATGATTCTACAAAGATTTTTCTGAGCCAAGGAGTTGTGATTTCTGATAATGAGCCAATGAGGAATCTGCGACACACTGATTTTTATAGCTTGGCCACCATTCATAGAATGGGTTTTATCAAGAAAAATGGAAAATGGGAGAGGAAAGGACTGACAGAAGAGAGAGCTACAGATGTTGAGGCTGCAGGACCTTCAGTCAGACATCCTTCACCTGCACCTCCGAGCCCTACTTCTGCCCCTGCTCCAGCCCCCGCTCCATCTTTTGTTCAAGCTCATCATCTTCTGCCGGTTTCTCAGATCAACAGCTAATGCAACTCAAAGTTCTATTTGATGATCAATCTGAAAAACTTAAATCTGAATTTGAGAATAAGTTCATGAATTTGAAGGAGACTCTTTATTCATTGGATGATCGTATCTCTAAGATGGAGTCTACTCTCAGCTCTTCTTCGGTATCTTTAAGTGGTGATCTCAAAAATATTTGAAGAACTTAAAGATATATGCGGAGATGGAGAGACTTATGCAAAGTGCAATGCGGAGCTACAAGACAAGATTTGACTGCTTGCACCTTTGTCGATGAGAGGCTCAAAGATTATGTGAAAATTCAATCTGATGGAATGAAGAACATAGTAGATCATTTAACTAGGATTGTAAGAACTCATTTCTAGATTTTCAATCCTTACTATGTACTGAAATTTTTGTTATGTTTCATTTTGAATCAATGTATTAAACATCTTGATGTATTAGACCTTTTGATGAAATGAATTCTCTATGTTGATTACTCAATGTATTTCCTTCTTTCAATGAATGAATGAAATTGTCAAATCTTATCTTGATTGAATGAATGTTTATGCTTCTCTACCTTTTTGTTGATAACAAAAAAGGGGGAGAGTTTTATAGTTTTATGATTGTAATACATTTGAGAAAATCAAAGTAATCAATGAGATAAACAATGGGATATTTATTTAAGTTTCATAGGGGGAGCTACCTCATTAAGGGGGAGCCTAAGCCTAACTATGAAAACAAAATAAATTCACTAATCAATCATGCATAAACTCAATGTTTTTGTCATCATCAAAAAGGGGGAGATTGTTGGAAGATTATTGAAAAATTATATGACCCAATCCTTTTGATTTTGATGATTACTAAAAGCCATTGAGTTCATTAAAAGATATAATGAGTTTATTTAAATGAGCAATAAATTTATTTTGAACAATCAATGAGAATGTTAAAGTTTGACTTTAATCAATTTTGAAAGTAACTTTAAGCTCAATGTTTAAACTTTCAAAAAGAAATTTTATAATTCATGTTTTATTCAATGAGTTTTTGGAATAGTTCTTGAATCAATTCTTAATGTCAATTTTATTGAATTCAAGTCAAAACAATGAATTAAAATGAATCTGGAACGATTTTAATGTCAATCAGAAAAGTTTCTGATTTTTGATACGTTCCGGAGCCGACTCTGAGTTTCAGAGTCGACTCCGCTCAGTGTACAGAAATGTGCATCTGTCTCGAGTCGACCCACGAAATTTGTCGAGTCGACCCCTGATTCTGTCGAGCCGACTCCTTGACTGTGCGAGTCGACTCCGCTCAGACACCAGAAGAGTGTTTTTCTGAGCACTTCGCGAGTCGACCCCCAGCTTTTCATGAGTCGACTCCCGACTTTCAGGAGTCGACACTTTACTTTTGGTGAGTCGACCCCTAACCTTTATAAACATTTCTATTTTTGGTAAGACGAGCTCGAGCCGACTCGGGAAAAGCATGAGTCGACTCCAGCAAATCTGGGGAAATTTTTACGGATGCCAACTCAGCTCCAACGGTTAGTTTTTGATTAACGGCTATTTTTCTTTGTCTCTAACGGCTATATTCTTGCAGAATCTATAAATAGAGAAGCTGTTTTCAAATCAAAGAGAGCAATAGAGAGAGATATTTATTTCAAAGAAAAAGAAAGGAAAAATCGGAAAAATAGAGCGTTAGCTGAAAAAATCCGTGATTCAAAATAGAGTGAAAGAAAGAGGGTGAAATCAAAGGAAGCTCCATCTGTGCTCAAGCTCTACTATCCAAGGAAGCTTCAGAAGAAATCCAAGTGCATCTCAAGTGATTTCCACCACTCAAAGAAAAGAGGAAAAGCCCAAATCAACTCCAACACTCATTCTGTGGAGAATCCGTGCTGAGGCCGATTCTACACCTCAAAGGAGTTGAAGAAAAGAAGAAAAGCTCAAAGCCAACCAACTGCAAATCAGGCTTATCTAAACTTTCTTACTTTTGTTAATCTGCTCATTAAGGAGCATTGTAACTAAAAAAGTTATTTCTATTCTTTGTGACTAGTTCAATCTGGGGGATTGAACTAGGAGGTAGTCTTACCTCAGTTCAAGCTTGATTAAGCTTGGGTTAAAGGGTTTTTGTGCTGGTGAGCCCTTGAAAACCAGCTGGGTTCGTTGTGCGCCCGGAAAACAACAAGTTGAGTTGTAAGCTTGTAAAACAACTCTGCTGTAATCTAGGGAGATTATAGTGTGGACCCAAGTGAATCTTGGGAGTGGACGTAGGTGCTGGTTGCACCGAACCACTATAAAACCTTGTGTTTATCGTGCTCATTTGTTTCTCACTCTATCTCTCTTATATTTCTGTTTGTGCATTGCTTAAGTTAATTTCTCTCACTTGCACATCTTGAGTTAATTTGTTTAAAACATTTCAAAAAGTCTTAAATTTTTAAGAACCCAATTCACCCCCCCTCTTGGGTTGCCATCTGGGCCAACACCATTGGCACCGAAGACCGGTGTACCACTGGATCCAAAAAGCTCGAGGCCAGCTCAGCACTTCAAGACCAATGTACCATTGGCACCGAAGACCGGTGTACCACCGGATCCAAAAAGCTTGAGGCCATCTCGGCACTTCAAGCCCGACTCCGTCGGCGCTCAAAGCCCGATGTACCATCTGCACTCAAACCCGAGGCCAGCTCGGCACCAAAGCCCGATGTACCATCGGCACTCAAGCCCGAGGCCAGCTCGGCATAAAGGGCACCTGACGACTCTCAACTCTCAGGTCACCCTTCGGGGTTAAAGGCTCCCGAGTATGGTCCCATCTCAGTGACTCTCGGGTCATCCTCCGGGGTTCAAAAGGCTCTCGACGGCCTCAACTTTGCCTCAGCGGCTTCAACTCTATCAACGGCCAGCAGCCAATCGGGTAATACCTTTGTTTAAATTATATACTTGCAATATATTATTGATCACTTTCAGCCATCAATAAGCCCCAAGACAACTCACAGCTGGGAAAGGCCAACTCCCCAGCTCACAGTTGATGGGCATCTACTCCCGAGCCCCCCTCGGACTCGTACGGTCTCAGCCTCGGCACTCAAGCCCAACTCCGGTTGGCACTCAAGGCCCGATGTACCATCGGCACTCAAGCCCGAGGTCAGCTCGGCACCAAAGGCCAAAACTGACTCCAGCATCGACACCAAACACGACGCAAAGGCAAACAGCTATGAAAAAGCTAAGTATACTACAAGAAAAAGTTTTTTTTTCATTAGTATTTAAATGCATTATGGGAAAACCAACCATTCAAAGGCTCTCAATAGTCCTGTGATCAAAAGGTTACCCCCGGGCCGGCCGCGAAACCCCTGCGGCGGTTCAAGACCTATGGTTCTAGCAACCTCGAGTCACCCCTCGGGCCGGCCATGAAACCCCCGAGGCGGTTCCGGAGTAGCTCGACGGTATGGCGGTGTTGACCCAATTATTGATTTTGATGATTAACAAAAGACATGAGTATATTCACTATGTTTCTAACAGATTTAATAAGTGTTTTAGGGGTTAAAAATGTTTAATCAATCAAAAGGAATAAGTTTTGAATCAAATTTTAAAGGAATTTTTCAAAGTTTAGAACTTGGAGTCGACACCCAAATAGTCAGGAGCCAACCCCAAGGCGTATCAGAAGGTTTCTAGATTTTTGGCACGGTCTGGAATCGACACTCAGAGTTTCGGAGCCGATTCCAACCTGAGATACAGAGAAGTGCATTTTGTTTTAGTTTCCAGAGCTGACACCTAGAATTCGGGAGCCAACACTTGAGAGTTCGGGAGCCGACACCTGAGTTTCTGGAGCCAACTCTAACCTGAGAATAGAGCGCATGTTTTATGGACATTTTTGGAGCCGACACTTTTGGATTCCGGAGCCGACTCCCGAAAGCGATGAGCCAACACTTAACTTTTTGGAGCGACTCCTCAACAAACTTTTTCTTTGCTATTTTTGGATACCCGATCTGGAGCCGACACCTGAAAAGTTAGAGCCGACTCCAACTTGTCAGGAGCGGATTTTTAATTGTCATAACAGACTCCAACGGTAATATTTTTTCACCTAATCTCTAACGGTTATTTTTCTTTGTGTGTAGGAGTATCTAGGCATCTCACAACGGCTATATTTCCCACCTAAACCTTGGATTAAGAGATCTATAAAAGGAGGAATATCCCTCCGTTTGAAAAAAAAGGAGAAAAAAAGAGAACAGAGCAAGAAAAAGAGAGAAAATATTCAAAAATACTGAGAAAGAAAGAGAGAAATCAAAAAGGAAATACTCTGAGCTTAAGTCCATCAATCCCAGAAAAGTTCAAAGAGAAATCCACAAGCTTCTCAAGATCAAATCAAGGAGATTTCTAACCTTTGAAGAGAGAAAGCAAAAGCCTCAAATCCTCAACTTCTCTACTTCTTGAAGAAACTGAGCTGAGGCTGATTTAATCTTTCAAAGGAGAAGAGGAAAAGAAGAAAAGCATACATTCAAAGAGCTTCAATCAAGCTTTTCTTACCCTATTTATTTTATTGAATATCTGCTCACTTAAGGAGCTGTTTAAGTGTTGTATTGAAATCTTTATTGCTTTCAAACTGTTGTTTGCTAATTCAATCAGGGGATTGAATTAGTGGAGGTAGTATACCTCAGGACAAGCTAAGGATAGCTTGTGTTTGGGTTTTGTGCTGGTGAGCCCAGTAAAACCAGCTGGGTTCATTGTGATCCCTGGGGAAACAACAAGTTTTGAGTTGTGAGCTTATAAAACAACTCGGCTATAATTAAGAGGATTATAGTGTAGGCCTAAGTGCTACTTGGGAGTGGATGTAGGTGTTAGATACATCGAACCACTATAAAATCTTTGTGTTTTCCGTGCTTTATCTCTTTGTCTCTTCCTATCTCATTATTTGTGCCTAGCATTTATCTTGCACTCAATCTCTTTTATTTCAAAGAACATAATTTTAAAAAGCTAAATTTTTAACATCCCAATTCACCCTCCCCTCTTGGGTTGCCATCTAGGCCAACAATTGGTATCAGAGCTTGTGCTCATTGTTTATTTGATCAAACGATCAAGAGCTAAAGATCCAAATGGCAGCTCAAGCTATATCTTCATTTGATGAAGGTCATTCTTCAAATAGACCTCCTTTATTTAATGGTTCAAACTACTCTTATTGGAAAGCTAGAATGAGAATTTTTATTCAAGCTTTAGATTATGAACTATGGAGTGTAATCACTAATGGACCTAGCACACCCACACACATAGTAGATGGTTCAATAGTTCCTAAACCTGAAAGGGATTGGAATGAGAACGATAGGAAAATGGCTCAGCTCAATGCTAAGGCCATGAATGTTTTATATTGTGCATTAGATGTTAATGAGTTTAATAGAATTTCTATATGTATTTCCACAAAAGAAATTTGGGACATATTAGAAGTTACCCATGAGGGTACTAATTAAGTCAAAGAATCAAAGATTAATATTCTTGTTCATAAATATGAATTGTTTAGCATGGAACAAACTGAATCTATAACCTGCATGTATACAAGATTTACTGATATTGTGAATGGTTTAAAGAGTCTTGGCAAGACCTATACTAACTCTGAGTTGGTTCGTAAAATCCTTAGGTCTCTTCCAAGGACATGGGAAGCAAAGGTGACTGTAATCCAAGAAGCCAAGGACCTCAATACCTTACCTTTGGAGGAGATACTTGGATCACTAATGACTCATGAGTTGACCATGAAACAACATATAGAGGAAGACGTCAAGAAGAAGAAAACAATTGCCCTCAAAGCTGCAAAAATTGAAAAAAGCAGCAGTGATGAGAAGAAGATGATGAGGAGGAGACTGCACTCCTTGCTAAGAAATTTAAAAGATTTATACAAAGAAAGAGACCCTTCCACAAGAAAAAAATTGAAACAAAGATGGAAGGTGAAAAAGAAAAGAAAAGGACAAAGATAAAGAGAAAGACCCCCTCATATGCTATGAATGTACGAAACCGGGGCACTTTAGATATGACTGTCCTCAATTAAAAAAGGGGTACAGGAAAAAGAAAAAGGCATATGTTGCAACATGAAGTGATAGCGAGGAATCCTCTTCCGAGGAAGAACAGAAAGAGGTTGCAAACATTTTTTTATAGCAAATGACGATGAGGTAAGTACCAAACTCATGACTTTACCTTTGATGAATTGTTTGATACATTAACGAACTAGTTAGTGATTTTAAAGTTTTGAAAAAGAAAAGCAAATTTTTGAAAAATGATAATTTAAATCTTGTCAAAGAAAAAGATAAACTAACCCATGAAATTAAAGAATTGAAATCTGAAAATAAGAATTTGCTAAAAGAAAAAGAATCAATTTCAAATGAAAATGTTAGTTTAAAGATAGAAGTTGATAAATATAAAAATATAGTTGATAAATTTACATATAGCTCTGAAAAACTTAATTTGTTATTGAGTAATCATAGAGCTGTATTTGATAAGGCTGGATTAGGTTATAGGCCTAACAAGAAACAAAAGTTTGTTAAAAATTTCTTTAGAAAGGAACATGAGAAAAATGAGGTCTAATGTTATTGCTGTAACAAGAAATGATACAAAGCCTATGAATGCAATTCTAAAAAATTAATAAGAATTTAAATATTAAAGGAAAGAAAATATGGGTTCCAAAAGGAACAATCTTTGTTGCTACTAACCATGAAGGACCCAAGAAAGCTTGGGTACCTAAACAAAAAGTTTGATTACTTTGCAGGAGTGTCTTGCGGCCAAAAGATCAAAACAAAAGTGGTATCTTGATAGTGGATGCTCAAGGCACATGATGGGTAACAAGGATCAATTCATCACCCTTGAGGATAAAAGAGGAGTAGTAACCTTCGGAGATAACGGCAAAGGCCAGATTATGGGCTTTGGTAAAATTCAGATAACTCCCTTCACTTTTATTGAAAATGTTCTTTGTGTAGATGGTTTAAAGCCTAATTTAATTAGTTTTAGCTAATTGTGTGATAAAGGTTTCAAAGTTTCATTCGAGGCTTCTAACTGCACTGTTTCTAATCCTATTGACAATAGCATTATATTTACTGGAAGTAGAAATAGCAATGTATATTTAATTGATTTAGACAATCTTTCTACTAATAGTCATTTCTTAGTTGCTAATAATGCTAATGTAAATGAGATTGGATGGTTGTGGCATCGTAGATTAGGTCATGCAAGTACACACTTGATTTCAAAATTAATTAGAATGGATTTAGTTAAAAGACTTCCAAAGTTAGATTTTGAAAATAACAGAATATGTGATGCATGTCAATTTGAAAAACAAACTAGAAACTCTTTCAAATCCAAGAATGTTGTTTTCACTTGAATCATTTCTAGGCCACTAGAGCTACTTCACATGGACCTTTTTGGACCAACTAGAACCACTAGTCTAGGAGGAAAGAAATATGGTCTTGTGATAGTAGATGATTATTCTAGATTCACTTGGGTATTATTTTTGGCTCATAAGGATGAGACTTTCTCAATATTTCTAAAATTCTTCAAGAAAGTCACTAATGAGAAAAACACCACCATAGTGTCTCTTATAAGTGATCATGGCACAGAATTTGAAAATCACTTATTTAAAAATTTTTGCATTGAACATGGCATTAATCACAACTTTTCTGCACCTAGAACACCACAATAAAATGGAGTTGTAGAAAGAAAGAATAGAACTTTAGAAGACATGGCCCGTACCATGCTATGTGAAAGCAACCTACCAAAATACTTTTGAACGGAAGCTATAAACACATCATGTTACATCCTTAATAGAGCTTTAATTAGGCCAATTCTTAAGAAAACTCCTTATGAATTATGGAATAATAGGAAACCTAACATTAGTTATTTTCATGCATTTGGTAGTAAATGTTTCATTCATAATAATGGTAAGGACAACTTAGAAAAATTTGATGCAAAATCTGATGAAGGCATATTCTTAGGATATTCAACAACTAGTAAAGCCTTTAGAGTATTTAACAAAATGAAATTAATAGTAGAAGAATCTATTCATGTAGTTTTTGATGGATCTTTAGCATCAAATTTAGAAAAGATTGATGATGAGTGTCACGCCCCAGACCCAAAGATTTTGAGCTAGGGTGACAACCCGCCGCGTGCCAGGCACGCAAGGCGTCTTAAAAAATCTTGATATACAATTCAAAAGGCAATGAATATGGAAACCAACCATAATACAAATGATAGTTATAAGTTTTGGGTATCAAACCCTACATCCAAGTCATGCTAATAAAGTTAGGCCACAACAAGCCCTACACCCAAACATAATAGGGTTACACCAATGCAATAGTTCTTATTTTATTTATTAGCAGCTCCATCAACTCCAAATATCCATCATCAATCCCTGAGGCTCTGAAAAACATTATGAAGGTTTAATGAGTTTACACTCAATAAGTAAGCCTATTATACAATCATATCATACTTGAATTATATTTAAGATGCCATCAATATATGCATCTTGTCAACTTAACATAAATTGAACATTTGATAAGCATCAGAATATGCACTCTAGCAAACTCACTGTTTATATAATTATAGATTTCCTATGTGTCCCACGGCCCTGCAATACCTCAATCAGAGCACATCCTCCAGATGCGTGGCCATCAACATCCACAGAACACATTGTACGATGTGTGGGCCATACCATAACAGAACACACTCTACGATGTATATGGCCATAAAAATCATACAGAACACATTGTAAGACATGTGGGCCATACCATAACAGAACACACTCGTCAGTGTGGGAGGCCGTAAAAATCATACAGAACATGTCTACAATATGTGGGGCCATATCATAACAGAATACATCTCCAGTGTGTGTGGCCATAAAAATCATACAGAACACATCTACAATGTGTGGGGCCATAGTAAAGGAGAACCGCGGCGACACATATAAATCTATTTAGCATTTTCATCTCATGTGCATCATGCATCTGTATCTCACAATATCTCACAGTGTTTTGCACAGTACAAGGAAATGCATATAATCACCTCAATATAAACATGCCGTACAGGCAATCACAATTCTGGCATATACATCAATAAATCAATTATTACAATATTACCAATCATTATAATCATATAATTGTTCATTTGAAATCCACAGTTCCATGCTACATAGATAATTCAGTTAATTTATAAAAATGCATGCAAACTGTATATACTCAATTTATTAATTAAATAATTAAATTGCATAATAGTCTTACTTACCTCCTACGCAAAATCCAAATGATGAACCAACTAATCAGATGTCTGGGTGCCTACAGGATCAATGTACATAATTAATTCACGGAAATCTAATTAATAAAATGACCCTTAAGACCCTACCCAGACTAGTTCACGGGCCCAACTTCGGGCTCGAATATCTCCCACTATACATACCCAATTGGGGAAGTAAAAATACCTCAAGAAACTAGAATTCACCCAGATTCTAACCATATAATTTTCTTGCTAATCTCGGCCCGTTACGGGGCCCAAAAATAGCCCCAAAACTCATCCCTGCACAGCCCAAAAGGCCCAAACCAGGCCGGCCCACCGGCCCATGGCCAACATCCAAACCCCCGCTCCCCTGTTTCGCCCGAAACAGGGGACATCCTCTGGCCAGCGGCCAGGGCCACCACCGGCCTAATCCCGTCCGGCCCGGCCACCGGAGGCCGGGCCGGAGCCGGCTGCCGCCGCGGCCGGCCTCCATCCCCTCTCTATCTATCTCAATTTCTCTCCCTCTCTCTTTTTCTCTCCGCTGCTCCCGCGTGAAGTTCGCCGTGCCGGCAGCAAATCCGGCTAAATTGGGGCCGGTCCAGCCACCGTTGGCCGGTCCAGAGCCGACCACCGCCGCGGCCGGCCTCCCCACTCTCTCCCTCTCCTTAATTTTCTCTCATCTTCTCCCTCACATCCGCGCGGCATGTCTTTGTGCCGGCGGCACGACCGGCCACCTTGGCCGGCCGGACCTCCACCGGACGCACGCCAGGCGCCGGTGGAGGCGACAGGTCCAAGCTCAGGCCCGGCGAGGCGGCGAGCACGCTGCCGAGCCCGAACCAATCGGTTCAGCTTCCGTTACCGCGTGAGAGGAGGGCCAATTGGCCCTCTCTCTTCTCTCTCTCCACCACCACCCCACCGGATGCCTCCCCCTGGCGCCGGCGGAGTCGTCGGCCAAATCTTAGGCCCGGCGAGGCGGCGAGCACACCGCCGGGCCTGAACCAATGGATCGACCGGCCGCTTCCCTTCTCTCTCTCTCTTGTGTTTCTCTCTGTCTCTCTGTCTCTCTCTCTCACGCTGTCTCTCTCTCTCGCTCTCTCTCTCTCTCCCGCTCGCTCTCTCTCTCTCTCTCTCTCTCTCTCTCTGAGGTAGGGAATTACCTGATGGATGAAGTGCGCCCGCATGAAGGAAGGGTCCTCATCCTCCCTATTTATTCACCTGAGCAGTGCCACGGATCGGGGGTTTCCCGAAAGGCTAAACGCTTCGCCTGGAGCGAAGCGTTAGTCCGGGGAACCCAAAAGTCAGGAGCTTGGTTCATCTGAACCAAGCCTGGTTCATCTGAACCAAATCTGGTTCGTTTGAACCAAATCTGGTTCGTTTGAACCAAATCTGGTTCGTTTGAACCGGGTATTACAATGAGGAAGATACAAATTTGCTAGAAAGAGATATTGAAAAATCAAATATAGATGTATCTTCAGATCATGAACAAGAAGCTAAAGATGATGATTCCACTAGGGTTGATGTTATTGATACTACTCGCAATGATATAGATCTGCCTAGAGATTGGAGATATGCTTATGGTTATCCTAAGGAATTGATTATAGGTGATCCATCTCAAGGTGTAAGAACTAGATCATCCATGAGGAATATCAATAATCATCTTGCATTTTATCTCAAATTGAACCTAAAACTATAGAAGAAGCTGAAAAAGATAGTAATTGGATGCTAGCTATGCAGGAGGAATTAAATCAATTTACTATAAATAATATATGGTCCTTAGTTGATAGACCTAAAGTTCATTCAGTTGTAGGTTCTAAATGTGTATTTAGAAATAAACTAGATAAAAATGACATAGTAATTAGAAATAAAACTAGATTAATTGCAAAGGATATAATCAAGAAGAAGGAATTGATTTTAATGAAACCTTTGCGCCTGTAGCTAGATTAGAAGCAATTAGATTATTACTTGTATTTGCATGTCATATGAATATCAATTATTTTAAATGGATGTTAAAAGTGCATTTTTAAATGGTTTTATAAATGAAGAAGTTTTTGTAGAACAACCACCTAGTTTTGAAGATCATGAATTTTCAAATCACGTTTTTAAATTACACAAAGCACTATATGGTTTAAAATAAGCACCTAGAGCTTGGTATGATAGATTAAGTAAATTTCTAATTGAAAATGATTTTACTAGAGGAAATATAGATAAAACTCTATTTTTAAAAAGAAAAGATAAAGATCTATTAGTAGTACAAATCTATGTAGATGATATTGTATTCGGTGCTATAATGATCTTCTATGTCAAGAGTTTGCTAAATTAATGCAGGGTGAATTCGAAATGAGCATGATGTGAGAACTCAATTTCTTCCTAGGACTTCAAATCAAGCAAAGTAGAGAGGGGATTTTCATCAACCAAACAAAGTACACAAAAAAAATTTTCAAGAAGTTTGGAATGGAATCAATCAAACCCCTTGGAACACCAATGAGTCCTTCATGCAAATTAGACACATATGAAGATGGTAAGAAAGTAGATCAAAAATACTATAGAGGCATGATCGAATCCTTACTTTACTTAACTGCAAGTAGACATGATATCATATTTGCTGTTTGTCTATGTGCTAGATTTTAATCAGAACCTAAAGAATCTCACTTAATTGCTGTAAAAAGAATACTAAGATATCTAAGTGGAACTAAAAATGTAGGATTATGGTATTCTAGAGACTCAACACTGAATTTAATTGCTTATTCTGATTCTGATTATGCTGGATGTAAATTAGATAGAGTACAAGTGGTGCATGTCAATTTTTAGGAAGTAACTTTATCTCTTGGTTTAGCAAAAAGCAAAACTCGGTTGATTATCTACTGCTGAAGCAGAATATGTTGCAGCTGAAAGTTGCTGTGCTCAAATCCTTTAGATTAAGTGACAACTTGAAGATTATGGCATAACACTTGATAAAACTCCTATTAAATGTGATAATACAAGTGCAATAAACTTAACTAAAAATCCAATCCAACATTCAAGAACTAAACATTTTGAAATTAGATATCACTTCATTAGAGAACATGTAGCTAATGGTGAAATTTGTCTTGATTATGTTTGCATTGAGGAACAACTAGCAGACATATTTACAAAACCTTTGAGTGAAGAAAGATTTTGTTATCTTAGAGGAGAGTTAGGGATTTGTGACCCTTTGGAATGATTTTAAAACCCCTAAGGAATGATTATCTAGATTTCAATCAATTTCTTAAAATTTCTCTCATGACTTTAAGGACTATTTATCTAGACATTTGAATAATTTGATTCTTCACATTCAAAGATTTTATCAAAAATTCATTGATTTTATTTTGAAAAGTTTTGGATGTTTGAAACTCTCTTTTTTTTTTCTGAAACTATCAGTGGAGTCAACACCTTGATTTGTGGAGTCAACACCTTGTCTGTGTCGCTCTTGGTCTGAGACCATAGAGCCGACACCTGCCTTAGCGGAGCCGACTTCAGTTCAAGCGCTGACTATGTTAGTAACTTGGAGCCGACACCTCGCTTTGCGGGAGTCGACTCCAAGTGGTCCCAGGTTAACTTATTTAGGGCAGAGCCAACTCCTCGTTCATTTCAATCGACTCCAATCCTCTCCAAACTCTCTCCAACTCTTCCCAAAACCCAAAATCCCTCAAATTAACCACTCCTTAGCTCTCAATGGCACCCAAACGTAGGGAATCAATGTTTGGTGGAGGGGTAACGACCGGAAAATGGACTATAAGGCGTCCGGCAAGGCAGCCTTCGCCAAGTTCTGCGTCCTCTTCCTCGTCATCCACACCGAGCGCTGCTCCAAGCCTATCCTCACCTCAAATCGACACTTTGGCTAGCCATGTAATCACAATGGGTAGGAAGGTAGACTTTCATTTCCTTGAGGAAGAAGGTTTTACCATTGGGCGACAGTTGACTGAACTAGGTTGGGATAAGGTATGTTCCCTTGATTTACCTTCTTATCCAGCCCTAGTCAAGGAGTTTTATTTCAATTTGTCTAGAGAAGATGGAGGAATTGTTAGTTCAGTAAGAGGGAAAAGGATTCATATTACTTCAGAAATTTTAGGAAACCTTTTAGGATTCTTGTTACTGGGCTTGCTGGAAGCATTCACAGTGAAAGATCAAACGCTTAATCAAGGATGTTAGGTAGGAAAATAACCGAATTTGAAAAAATTAGGGTAAATCAGTTGCCTCTTGAACTTAGGCTGTTGCATAACATTCGTGGTAGGATTTTATTTCCCAAGACTGGACGTTTTGAGTATGTCTCAGAGCGAGACATTGTACTTATGGATAGTGTTTTGATTGGTCAGCGAATTAATCTGGCTGCTATGATGATTTGGTATATGGCAGAGGCAGGGAATAAGAAAATATCCTCTTTACCCTATGGCATGATATTAACTTTAGTATTCCAAAGCCAGGGTGTTGTCATTTTAGAGAATGAACCTTTGAAGAACCTTAGACACACCGATTATTACAGCCTGGCTGCTATGCATAGAATGGGATTTGTGAAAGTGGATGGTAGATGGAAAAGAAAGAGTACTCTGGATGAAAGAGCGGCTGACATTGGAGCCACTGCACCTTCTGAGGCAGGTCCTTCAGTGAGGCATCCTTCACCAGAACCTAGCATATCATCACCATCACCGGCACCTACATCTGTTCCTACATTGTACCAGTGTCTATTCCTTCTATTGGTTTTTTTAATGTTCAGCTGGAGCAACTTAAAGAATTATTTGGTACTCACAAGGAAGAGATGAAAACTGAAATTGACCTGATGAATTTAAGAGAAATATTTTATTCCTTGGATGAAAGAGTAAACAAAATTGTGTCCACCCTTGGAGCCTCCGCAGAATCTTTGAAGAATGATCTTAAGAATATTTTTGAAGAACTTAAAGAGATTGGAGGTGATTCAGAGACATATTCCAAATGCAATGCTGAGTTACAAGAAAAGATTGTTGTTGCATCCGGATTCTTTGATAGGAGACTAAATGAATTCATTGCTACTCAAAGAGAAGGGATGGGCAAGATTCTAGAAGAACTCAAAGGAGATTTGGGATATGATGTTTATTTGCTTTAGTTTGATGTTTGATGTGTTTACTGAAATTTTGATGTAATGAAGATTTTTTATGTAATGCTTGACTTTGTGAAGTATGTAATGAACTCTTTACTTAATGAATATCATTTGATCTTTGAAGCATCTCTTAATTTTGTCATTTAATTTGAAATTTCTTAACCTTTTTGTTGATTACAAAAAAGGGGGAGAAAATGTAATTGATAGTCGTATATGTATTGAAAGGTATAATGTGAAATTTATAATGGGAAAAATGTATATGCATTGAAAGGAATAAGCTTAATTGAAAGTTAATTTGATATGAAAGTTTAATTGGTATCAAACATTAAACTCATATAAGATGTAATTGATAGTTAAATTGAGTATCATAGGGGGAGCTACTTCATTTAGGGGGAGCTTACTTGTGAAAACTAAATATTTGAGAAATTTGATTTGAAACTCTTATTGTTTAATCATGCATATACTCAATGTTTTTATAATCATCAAAAAGGGGAGATTGTTGACCCAATTATTGATTTTGATGATTAACAAAAGACATGAGTATATTCACTATGATTCTGACAAATTTAATAAGTGTTTCAGGGGTTAAAAATGTTTAATCAATCAAAAGGAATAAGTTTTGAATCAAATTTTAAAGAAAATTTTTCAAAGTTCAGAACTTGGAGTCGACACCCAAATAGTCAGGAGCTGACTCCAAGGCGTATCAGAAGGTTTCTAGATTTTTGGCACGGTCTGAAGTCGACACTCAGAGTTTCGGAGCCGACTCCAACCTGAGATACAGAGAAGTGCATTCTGTTTTAGTTTCTGGAGCCGACACCTAGAATTCGGGAGCCGACACCTGAGAGTTTGGGAGCCGACACCTGAGTTTATGGAGCCGACTCTAACCTGAGAACAGAGAGTGTTTTATGGACATTTCTGGAGCCGACACTCTTGGATTCCAGAGCCGACTCTCGAAAGCGACGAGCCAACACTAAACTTTCTCGGAGCCGATTCCTCAACAAACTTTTTCTTTGCTATTTTTGGATACCCGATCTGGAGCCGATACCTGAAAAATTGGAGCCAACTCCAACCTGTTAGGAGCATATTTTCAATTGTCAGAACGACTCCAACGGTAATATTTTTTTCACCTAATCTCTAACGGTTATTTTTCTTTGTGTGTAGGAGTATCCAAGCATCTCACAACGGCTATATTTCCACCTAAACCTTGGATTAAGAGATCTATAAAAGGAGGAATATCGTCCGTTTGAAAAAAAAAAAGGAGAAAAAAAGAGAACAGAGCAAGAAAAAGAGAGAAAATATTCAGAAAATACTAAGAAAGAAAGAGACAAATCAAAAAGGAAATACTCTGAGCTTAAGTCCATCAATCCCAGAAAAGTTCATAGAGAAATCCACAAGCTTCTCAAGATCAAATCAAGGAGATTTCCAACATTTGAAGAGAGAAAGCAAAAGCCTCAAATCCTCAACTTCTCTATTGCGTGAAGAAACTGAGCTGAGGCTGATTTAATCTTTTAAAGGAGAAGAGGAAAAGAAGAAAAGAAAAGCATACATTCAAAGAGCTTCAATCAAGCTTTTCTTACCCTGTTTATTTTATTGAATATCTGCTCACTTAAGGAGCTGTTTAAGTGTTGTATTGAAATCTTTATTGCTTTCAAACTGTTGTTTGCTAATTCAATTAGGGGATTGAATTAGTGGAGGTAGTATACCTCGGGACAAGCTAAGGATAGCTTGTGTTTGGGTTTTGTGTTGGTGAGCCCGGTAAAACTAGCTAGGTTCGTTGTGATCCCGGGGGAAACAACTAGTTTTGAGTTGTGAGCTTATAAAAAAACTCGGCTGTAATCAAGAGGATTATAGTGTGGGCCCAAGTGCTACTTGGGAGTGGATGTAGGTGTTGGATACACCGAACCACTATAAACTCTTTGTGTTTGCCATGCTTTATCTCTTTGTCTCTTCCTATCTCATTATTTGTGCCTAGCATTTATCTTGCACTCAATCTATTTTATTTCAAAGCACATAATTTTAAAAAGCTAAATTTTTAACAACCCAATTCACCCCCCCTCTTGGGTTGCCATCTGGGCCAACAGGCGGCTAATGGATACCACTCGGCCTAGCTAGCATATGCCCAAGTCGGTTCAAATCCCTAACAGCTCGTACCCACTTGAGTCACATCCCGGACTAGCACACAGACACTCGAGGAAATTTCATTTTAGCCCTCACGCTCTATTTATGCTTCGGCAATTTTATTTCAGCCTCAACGGCTTATCCCTGCCTCCGTGGCATTATTGCAGCCTCAACGGCCCTCTGCCTCAGCGGCATCATTGCGGCCTCATTAGCTCTCTGTCTCAATGGCATGTGGATGGGGACCCACATCCAAACTTCATGTCAAAAGTTGAAGACCCAAAGTCAGGGGATCAGTCACTTGGGAGGTAACACCCCTTTCGCCTTGCTGGGATGGGCCCGCTTCGTCTCAGGGGCGAGGGGCATCTGATGTGGCTGATCCAACACCGTTAGAGAACCGTGAAGGAAACTGACGAAGCCTCGCTTTGGCCTCCGAGGTCCCCTCGGCCTCCAAGGTCCCTTCGGACATGGGCCACAATGACAGTATCCAGACTTGGCAACTTGGCCTTTCCCCCATGCTACCTTTTCTCTCTCCTCCGCCTAGAGCCAGACACCCCTCGGCCTCGGCATGACACCCCCTCGGCCTCGGGAAGACGCCCCATTGGCCTCAGCATGACAGCCCCTCAGCCTCGGGAAGACGCCCCATCGGCCTCTGCCATTTTAGCCTCGACCATTTCAGCCTCGGCAATCTCAGCCTCGGCCTCGGTCATTTCAGCCTCGGCCTTCTCAGCCTCAGCGATCTCAGCCTCGGCCATCTCATCTCGGCCATTTCAGCCTTGGCCTCAGCCATTTCAGCCTCGGCCATCTCATCTCGGCCATTTCAGCCTCGGTGATCTCAGCCTCAGCCTCAGCCATCTCAGGCTCAGCCTCGGCCATCTCGACCTCGGCCACCATGAACAGTGCTCAGCCACCATGAATAGTGCTCGGCCTCAGCATAAACAGTGCCAGGACTGCAAAAAAGGTGACGTGGGGGACACGTCTGGCAAGCACCGTAACGGTCGGCCACGCCCTGCAGCAGCCTGCGACAGCTGTCCAAACTAAAATAGCACCTGCCAACCAGCTGCAGCCACCTACTCTGACAGGACATGGCCTGCAGCCTGACATGTCACATGGAAGTAAGCTCTACTGTTGCTGCCAGTATAAATGCTCTGACAAGTGGCAGCACCCCATGCCTCACAGACATCAGTTCTGATACTTCACCTATCAAAGTCATCATTATGGAGCCTCAACCACTCAAGCCAGACAAACTCTAAGCATCTATAAAATAGGTAAGAGGGACCCCCGACCAGGTAACAAACTCATCCCACTCCTAAACGCTCATTCTTGCTCACGGAGAGCACGGCTCTAAGCCTCTCTCTTCTTCTTTTTTGAGCTTCCTCAAGCTCACGGTTGTTGCTCAGAGCACTGACTTGAGCGTCGGAGGGTTCCCGCTGGAACCTCCGGCCCCCGAGAATTGTTTGCAGGCCCACATGCGCAAGGAGCTCGTCGAAGGATTCCTGGCTCACTGCGGATGCTCACCGATGTTCAAGGATGGTGGTTTAGCGTCAACAGGATGATATGTTTGAATTCAAGTATTTGATTCAAGAGTCTAGGAACAAGATTTCAAGAGGTACTCGCGCACTGCATCATTCGCTGCTTGGGTGATCCATCGCCAGATAGAACAAAGCTTAATCACATCTCTTAATCCGATTAGGAGTCCAGAGTAAAATCCGAGTATGAGTCAGAATAAGATCAAATTAATCCTCTTCTTTTTTTCTTTTTTTTTTTGGTTACAACGGCAATCATATTAATCTAGGATAAGACATGCCCGATACATCAAATATAGGATTTGAGAGAGAACCCTTGGGCAGGAGTCACCCGGTAACCAATACCAAGGACCTGAATGATGGACGACCCAGGCAGCTTGTTGGCCCAGATGACAACCCAAGAGGGGCGGGTGAATTGGGTTCTTAAAAAATTTAACCTTTGAAAACGATTGGCTTTGAGATAAATAAGATTGAGTGCAAAGCGAATATTAATCACAAGCAAAGAGATAGAGAGAGACAATCAAAGCACGGCAAACACAAAGATTTTATAGTGGTTCGGTGTATCCAACACCTACGTCCACTCCCAAGATCCACTTGGGTCCACACTATAATCCTCTTGATTACAGTCGAGTTGTTTTACAAGCTCACAACTCAGAACTTGTTGTTTTCCCCGGGATCACAACGAACCCAGCTGGTTTTCCGGGCTCACCAGCACAAAACCCAAACACAAGCTAATCTAGCTTGCCCCGAGGTATACTACCTCCACTAATTCAATCCCCCTGATTGAATTAGCAAAAACAAGTAAGAAAAGTGTTTACAATAACAAACAGCTCCTTAAATGAGCAAATATTCAATGTAAATGAACAAGGTTAGAAAAGCCTGTTTGAAGCAGATTGGATTTGAGCTTTTCTTCTTTTCTTCTTTTCCTCTTCTCTTTGGAGATGTTGAATCAGGCCTCAGCTTGATTCTTTGCAAATGTTGCAGATGAGAAGTTGGAAAATCACAGAACAGGGCTATTGGCTTCTTTTTCTTCTTTTTGGGAAATCCTTTTTTTGATTTTGAATGCCTTGGATTTCTCTTTGAGCTTTCTGGAGTAGATGGATTGAACTTGGACTCTTTCTCTTTGATTTCAAGGCTCAAGACTTCTCGGATTTTTGATTTGTTTTCACTCTTTTTTCCGTTCTTTTTTCAAACGAGCGTTCTCCCCTTTTATAGATTTCTTTTAATCCATGTTTTTGGTGAGAAACTAGCCGTTGGAGTGTACCTGGAAAGTTTGTCCATACAAAATATATCCGTTAGAAGTTAGGTGAAAGAAAATATTACCGTTTGAGCTGATCTGGCATTTTAAAAATCCGTTCCTGATAGGTTGGAGTCGGCTCCAACTTTTCAGGTGTCGGCTCCAAGTCGGTTATCCAAAAATAGAAAATAAAGAGTTCGTTGAGGAGTCGGCTCCGAAAAAGTTGAGTGTCGACTCGCCACATTCGGGAGTCGGCTCCAAGACTGTAAGTGTCGGCTCCAGAGTAGTCAAAAACACGCGTTCTGTTCCCGCATCGGAGTCGGCTCCAGACACTGTAAGTGTCGACTCCGAAACTTTGGGTGTCGGCTCCGAAACTCTGGGTGTCGGCTCCGGACCGTGCCAAAAATCAGAAAGACATTTGATTGGCCATGGGGTCGGCTCCAGATCTCCTAGGTGTCGACTCCAGGCTCTGAATTTTGAAACTTCTTTTGGCAATTGATTCAAAACACGTTTCTTTATGTCTTTTGATTGATCAAAGATTTTTAAGCCCTGAAACACTTGTTAAATTTATTAGTAATAAAATATACTCAAATCTTTTATTAATCATCAAAATCAATAATTGGGTCAACAATCTCCCCTTTTTGATGATTATAAAAACATTGAGTATATGCATGAGTATTCTCAAATCAAAATTTTCAAATATGTGATCCTCACAGGTAAGCTCCCCCTGAATAAGGTAGCTCCCCCTATGAAGTTCAATTTAACAATTGTGCTTCCTTTTAGCTGAAAATATAGTGTTTGATACCAAAAGGTAGATATATCAATTTTAACTATGCTTATTTAAACCAATGTTTCTCTTTGTTTTACAATGCATATTTGATTAGGATTTTACATTCAATGCATATACGACATAACTACATTCTCCCCCTTTTTTGTAATCAACAAAAAGATCAAGAAGAGTTAAGTAAAATGACAAAATTGATAGATCAAACAATTTTTCAATGAAAGATATTCATTAAGTATCTGATAAGAGTCAAGCATTACAAAAAGAAATTGAACTTTGTCAAACATCAAACTATACATCATTACATTAAATTTCAAGATAAAACATCAAACAACACTATACTTCATTGAATCAAAAACCTATACTTCATTACATGATAATCACATATTGGTTCTAATAATCCTTTGTAAATGTTCTAAAATTCTTCCCATCCATCACTCTGAGTCCCTACAAATTCTTTTAATCTTCTATCAACAAATGAGCATGCAGTCATGATCTTATCTTGAAGCTCAGCATTGCATTTGGAGTAGGTTTCAGAGTCTCCACAAATATCCTTAAGTTCTTCAAATATGTTCTTGAGATCAGTCCTTAAGGATTCAGCAGAGGAACCAAGAGTGGATTCAATCTTACTAATGCGATCATCCAAAGAGTAAAGGGTCTCTTTCAAATTCATAAACTGATTATCAAACTCTGTCTTCATTTCTTCCTTTTGAGCAGCCAATAAACTTTGAGTTGCTCTATCTGAACATCAGAAAATCGACAGAAGACATAGGTAGCTGAACAGGAACGGAGCAGGAGCAGGAGCAGGAGCAGGACTGCTGGGCTCTGGAGAAGGATGCCTCGCAGAAGGACCAGCCTCAGATGGTGCAGAAGATCTAAGCTCAGGGGCTCTCTCATCCAGACTGCCTTTCCTTTCCCATTGTCCATTAATCTTACAAATCCCATCCGGTGCAAAGTAGCCAAACTATAATAATCAGTATGCCTAAGGTTCTTTGAGGCTCATTGTCAGAAATCATAATTCCTTGGCTCCTGAAACCATAGTTAGAATCATACCATAGGGCAGTGAAGATCTCCTTTTTCCTCCAGCCTCGGCCATATAGAAAATCATCATTGCAGCAAGGTTAATAGGCTGACCTATCAAACACTGTCCATCACCACAATGTCTCGCTCCGAGACATACTCAAACGGCCAGTCTTAGGGAATAAAATCCTACTGCAATATTATGAAGTAGCCTAAGCTCCAAGGGCAATTGATTAGCCCTAACCTCTTCAAATTCAGAAACCTCTCTCCCTAACATCCTTGATAGTGCATCTGACCTCTCACTGTATGCTGCTAATCCAGTGATAGGAATGCTCAGAAGATTTCCTAGCTTTTGAAAAGTAAGGTGGACTCTTTTCCCTCTAACCGTCACCCTTGACAAATTGAAGTAAAATTCCTTGACTAGGGCCGGATAGGTGGAACATCCAATGAACATACTTTATCCCAACCTAGCTCCTTGATTTGATTTCCAATTGAAAACCCTCGGATTCAAAAAATTCAAAATCAACTTTCCTACCCATGTAATCACTCTCCCGGCTAAGGTGTCTACCTGAGGAGATGAGGGACCAGGATTATCCGAAGGAGTAGAGGAATCTTCGCTCGGAGATGGCTCGCGGACGGGTCGCCTCGCCGTGCATCTTCCGGTGGTCACGGGCGCTCCAAGAACTGATCCTCTCCTCTTTGGTGCCATTGAATCCTTGGGAATGTTCAATTTGAGGAGAATTTGGCTTGGGAAAGTTTTGAGAGAGTTTGGAAGAGTTTGGAAGGGATTGAAAGATGAAATGACGGAGGTGTCGACTCTGCCCTAATAAAGTCGTTAACACAGTTAGTGCTCGAACTGGAGTCGGCTCCACTTATACGGGTGTCGGCTCCAAGGTCAAGGACCGAGAGCGACACAGAAGAGGTGTCGACTCCTCAAACTGAGGTGTCGACTCCACTGACAGTTTAGAGAAAAATAAATGAGTTTCAAACATCCGAAACTTGTCAAAATAGGGTCAATAAATTTGAAAAAATCTTTGGAATATGAAGAATCAAATTACCTGAATGACTAGATAAATTGTCCTTAAAATTATGAAAGGAATTTCAAGAAATTAATAGAAATCTAGATAGTCATTCCTTAAAGTTTCAAAATCATTCCAAAGGGTCACAAATCCCTAATTCACCTCTAAGATAACAAAATCTCTCTTCACTCAAGGTTTTGTAAATATATCAGCTAATTGTTCTTCAGTATTAACATAATCAAGACAAATTTCATTATTAGCTACATGTTCTCTTATAAAGTGATATCTAATTTCAATGTGTTTTGTTCTTGAATGTTGAATTGGATTTTTAGTTAAATTTATTGCACTTGTGTTATCACATCTAATAGGAGTTTTATCAAGTGTTATGCCATAATCTTCAAGTTGTCGCTTAATCCAAAGGATTTGAGCACAGCAACTTCCAGCTGCAACATATTCTGCTTCAGCAGTTGATAATGCAACCGAATTTTGCTTTTTGCTAAACCAAGAGATTAAGTTACTTCCTAAAATTGACATGCACCACTTGTACTTTTTCTATCTAGTTTACATCCAGCATAGTCAGAATCAGAATATGCAAATTAATGTTGAGTCTCTAGAATACCATAACCTACATTTTTAGTTCCACTTAGATATCTTAAGATTCTTTTTACAGCAATTAAGTGAGATTCTTTAGGTTCAGATTGAAATCTAGCACATAAACAAACAGCAAACATGATATCTGGTCTACTAGCTGTTAAGTAAAGAAGAGATCCGATCATACCTCTATAATATTTTTGATCTACTTTCTTACCATCTTCATCTTTGTCCAATTTGCATGAAGGACTCATAGGTGTTCCAAGGGGTTTGATTGACTCCATTCCAAACTTCTTGAGAAGTTCTTTTGTGTACTTTGCTTGATTGATGAAAATCCCCTCTTTGCTTTGCTTGATTTGAAGTCCTAGGAAGAAGTTGAGTTCTCCCATCATGCTCATTTCGAATTCACCCTGCATTAACTTAGCAAATTCTTGACAAAAGATTGTTAGTAGCACCGAATACAATATCATCAACATATATTTGTACTACTAATAAATCCTTGTCTTTTCTTTTCAAAAATAGTGTTTTATCAACATTTCCTCTTGTAAAATCATTTTCAATCAGAAATTTACTTAATCTTTCATACCAAGCTCTAGGTGCTTGTTTTAAACCATATAGTGCTTTGTGCAATTTAAAAACATGATTTGAAATTCATGATCTTCAAAACCAGGTGGTTGTTCAACAAAAACTTCCTCATTTATAAATCCATTTAAAAATGCACTTTTAACATCCATTTGAAATAAATTGATATGCATATGACATGCAAATGCAAGTAATAATCTAATTGCTTCTAATCTAGCTACAGGTGCAAAAGTTTCATCAAAATCAATTCCTTCTTCTTGATTATATCCTTTTGCAACTAATCTAGCTTTGTTTCTAATTACTATGCCATTTTCATCTAATTTATTTCTAAATACCCATTTTGATCCTATAACAGAATGATCTTTAGGTCTATCTACAAGGGTCCAGACATTATTCCTAGTAAATTGATTTAATTCTTCTTGCATAGCTAACATCCAATTATTATCTTTTTCAGCTTCTTCAATAGTTTTAGGTTCAATTTGAGATACAAATGCAAGATGATTATTGATGTTTCTCATTGATGATCTAGTTCTTACTCCTTGAGATGGATCACCTATAATTAATTCTTTTGGATGACCATAGGCATATCTCCAATCTCTAGGAAGATCTACATCATTATGATTTGCATCAACATCAACACTAGGAGAATCATTATCTTTAGCTTCTTGTTCATGATCTGAAGATACATCTATATTTAATTTTTCAATGTCTCTTTCTAATATGTTTGTATCTTCCTCATCATCAATCTTTCCTGAACTTCGATGCTAAAGATTCATCAAAAACTACATGAATAGATTCTTCTACAATTAAGTTTCTTTTGTTAAACACTCTATAGGCTTTACTAGATGTTGAATATCCTAAGAATATGCCTTCATCAGATTTTGCATCAAATTTTCCTAGATTATCTTTACCATTATTATGAATGAAACATTTACAACCAAATGCATGAAAATAACTTATGTTTGGTTTTCTATTGTTCCATAGTTCATAAGGAGTTTTCTTAAGGATTGGCCTAATTAAAGCTCTATTAAGAATGTAACATGCCGTGTTTATAGCTTCCGCCCAAAAGTACTTTGGTAAGTTGCTTTCACATAGCATGGTACGGGCCATGTCTTCTAAAGTCTATTTTTTCTTTCTACAACTCCATTTTGTTGTGGTGTTCTAGGTGCTGAAAAATTATGATGAATGCCATTTTCAATGCAAAAGTTTTCAAATAAATGATTTTCAAATTCAGTGCCATGATCACTTCTAAGAGACACTATGGTGTTGTTTTTCTCATTTGTGACCTTCTTGAAGAATTTCAAAAATAATGAAAGGTCTCATCTTTATGAGCTAAAAATAATACCCAAGTGTATCTAGAATCATCTACAATCACAAGACCATATTTCTTTCCTCCTAGACTAGTGGTTCTAGTAGGTCCAAAAGATCCATGTGAAGTAGTTCAAGTGGCCTAGAAGTGGAAACAATATTTTTAGTTTTGAAAGAGTTTCTAGTTTGTTTTCCAAATTGACATGCATCACAAATTTTGTTATTTTCAAAATCTAGTTGTGGAAGACCTTTTACTAAATCCATTCTAATTAATTTTGAAATTAGGTGTGTGCTTGCATGACCTAATCTACGATGCCACACCATCCAATCTCATTTATATTAGCATTATTAGCAACTAAGCAATGATTACTAGTAGACAAATTGTCTAAATCAATCAAGTATACATTGCCATTTCTATTTCCAATAAATATAATGCTATTATCAATGGGATTAGAAACAGTGCAGATAGAAGCTTCAAATGATACTTTGAAACCTTTATCACACAATTGGCTAATACTAATTAGATTATGCTTTAAACCATTAACATAATTTTCAATAAATGTGGAGGGAGTTATTTGAATTTTACCAAACCCCATGATTGGCCTTTGCCATTGTCACCAAACGTAACAACTCCTCCTCTTTTGCTTTCAAGGGTGATGAATTGATCCTTGTCACCCGTCATGTGTCTTGAGCAGCCACTATCGAGATACCACTTTTGCTTTGATCTTTTGGCCGCAAGACACTCCTGCAAAAATGATCAAATCTTATATTTAGGTACCCAAGCCTTCTTGGGTCCTTCATGGTTAGTAGCAATAAAGATTGTTCCTTTTGGAACCCATATTTTCTTTCCTTTAAATTAATTTCTTGTTGCTTTTTCTTGCATTACATTCATAGGATTTATGGCCTTTCTTGTTACAATAATGACATAAAACTTCATCTTTATTTGTTCTTTTCTAAAGAAGTTTTTGACATATTTTTGTTTTATGTTAGGTCTATAACCTAATCCAGCCTTATCAAATATAGCTCTTTGATTACTCAATAATAAATTAAGTTTTTCAGAACTATATGTAAATTTATCAATAATATTTTTATATTTATCAACTTCCTTCTTTAATCTATCATTTTCATTGGAAATTGATTCTTTTTCTTCAATCAAAACTTCATTTTCAGATTTCAATTTTTCAACTTCATAGACTAATTTATCCTTTAAGATTTAAATTGTCATTTTTAAAGATTTGTTTTCTTTTTCAAACCTTAAAATCACTTACTAATTCATTAAAGCTTCAATAATTCATCAAATGTAAAATCATCATAAAGGGTTTCAGTACTTACCTCGTCGTCATTGCCATAAAGCAAATGTTTGCAACTTCCTTTTGTTCCTCCTCGAAGAGGATTCTTCACTATCACTCCAAGTTGCAACATAGGCTTTCTTCTTCTTCTTGTAGCTTTCTTTAATTGAGGACATCATATCTAAATGCCCGGTTTCTTACATTCATAACAAATTAAGGGTCTTTTCCTTTTCTTTGTCCTTCTCTTTCTCTTTTTCTCCTTCCATTTTTGTTCCAGATTTTTCTTGTGGAAGGGTCTCCTTCTTTGCATGAATTTTTAAATTTTCTAGCAAGAGTGCAGTCTCTTCATCATCATCATCATCACTGCAGCTCTCCTCACTTTCTGCAGCTTAAGAGCAATTGTCTTCTTCTTGACTTCTTCCTCTTGATGTTGCTTCATGGTTAGCTCATGAGTCATCAAGGATCCAAGTAGCTCCTCCAAAGGTAAAACATTTAGGTCCTTGGCTTCTTGGATGCAGTCACCTTCGCTTCCCAGATCTTGGAAGTGACCTAAGAATTTTACGCACAAGTTCAGAGTTAGTATAAGTCTTACCAAGACTTTTCAAACCATTTACAATATCAGTGAATCTAGTGTACATGCATGTGATAGTTTCAGTTTGTTCCATGCTAAACAATTCATATTTATGCACTAAGAATATTAATCTTTGATTCTTTAACTTGATTTGTACCCTCATGGGTAACCTCTAATCTATCCCAAATTTCTTTGCGGAAATACATGTAGAAATTCGATTAAATTCATTTGCATCTAATGAACAATATAAAACATTCATGGCCTTAGCATTAAGCTGAGCCAATTTTTTATCATTTCATCCAATCCTTTCCGGCTTAGGAACTATATGAACCATTAACTGTGGGTGTGTGTAGGTCCATTAACTATAATGCTCCATAGTTCATAATCAAGTGCTTGAATAAAAATTTTCATTCTAGCTTTCCAATAACCATAATTAGTTCCATTAAACAAAGGAGGTCTATTAGTGGATTGACCTTCAAATGAAGATCCAGCTTGAGCTGCCATTTGGATCTTTAGCTCTTGATCGTTAGATCAAAATCAAATGAGCACTTGCTCTGATACCAATTGTTGGCCCAGATGGCAACCCAAGAGGGGGGGGTGAATTGGGTTCTTAAAAAATTTAACCTTTAAAACTATTGGCTTTGAGATAAATAAATTAAGTGCAAAGCGAATATTAATCACAACAAAGAGATAGAGAGAGACAATCAAAGCACGGCAAACACAAAGATTTTATAGTGGTTCGGTGTATCCAACACCTACGTCCACTCCCAAGATCCACTTGGGTCCACACTATAATCCTCTTGATTACAGTCGAGTTGTTTTACAAGCTCACAACTCAAACTTGTTGTTTTCCCCGGGATCACAACGAACCCAGCTGGTTTTTCGGGCTCACCAGCACAAAACCCAAACACAAGCTAATCTAGCTTGCCCCGAGGTATACTACCTCCACTAATTCAATCCCCCTGATTGAATTAGCAAAACAAGTAAGAAAAGTGTTTACAATAACAAACAGCTCCTTAAATGAGCAAATATTCAATGTAAATGAACAAGGTTAGAAAAGCCTGTTTGAAGCAGATTGGATTTGAGCTTTTCTTCTTTTCTTCTTTTCCTCTTCTCTTGGAGATGTTGAATCAGGCCTCAGCTCAGATTCTTTGCAAATGTTGCAGATGAGAAGTTGGAAAATCACAAACAGGGCTTTGGCTTCTTTTTCTTCTTTTTGGGAAATCCTCCGATTTTTGATTTTGAATGCCTTGGATTTCTCTTTGAGCTTTCTGGAGTAGATGGATTTGAACTTGGACTCTTTTCTCTTTGATTTCAAGGCTCAAGACTTCTCGGATTTTTGATTTATTTTCACTCTTTTTTTCGTCTTTTTTTCAAACGAGCGTTCTCCCCTTTTATAGATTTCTTTTAATCCATGTTTTTGGTGAGAAACTAGCCGTTGGAGTGTACCTGAAAGTTTGTCCATACAAAATATATCCGTTAGAAGTTAGGTGAAAGAAAATATTACCGTTTGAGCTGATCTGGCATTTTAAAAATCCGTTCCTGATAGGTTGGAGTCGGCTCCAACTTTTCAGGTGTCGGCTCCAAGTCGTTATCCAAAAATAGAAAATAAAGAGTTCGTTGAGGAGTCGGCTCCGAAAAAGTTAAGTGTCGCTCGCCACATTCGGGAGTCGGCTCCAAGACTGTAAGTGTCGGCTCCAAGTAGTCAAAAAATATGCGTTCTGTTCCCGCATCGGAGTCGGCTCCAGACACTGTAAGTGTCGACTCCGAAACTTTGGGTGTCGGCTCCGAAACTCTGGGTGTCGGCTCCGGACCATGCCAAAAATTAGAAAGACATTTGATTGGCCATGGGGTCGGCTCCAGATCTCCTAGGTGTCGACTCCAGGCTCTGAATTTTGAAACTTTCTTTTGGCAATGGATTCAAAACACGTTTCTTTGTCTTTTGATTGATCAAAGATTTTTAAGCCCTGAAACACTTGTTAAATTTATTAGTAATAAATGAATATACTCAAATCTTTTATTAATCATCAAAATCAATAATTGGGTCAACACAGCTACCTAGTAACGGCAGAGTTAGCTTCCCGGTATATGTGCTGAATCTGAACTGAATCAAGCTGCCGAAGCATAGCACGAATGTCACTAGCCAGAGGGTTGGTAGAAAGCCGGATGCGCAGATCCTGTTGGAGCCATCGAACAACCGTAATGGAGTCACCCTCAATGATGAGCCTACGAATGCCCAGGCTGCATATGCATAAGAGATACCCGCCCATGCAGTGTGCAACTCCACAGACGGCACAGATAGATCAAGAAGATCAAACCCACCAGCCGCCATCAACGAGCCATCAGAGCCATGGATGACAAAAGCCGATCCCGCCAAGCGACCCTGAACACTACCATAAAATTGACTTTGACAATCCCTAGTGGGGGGTTTCAAGGAGATGTAGACCGTACCCCGATGCGCTGCAAACGCAGCAGGAGAATCCTAGAAGAATTAATCCTCTTTTGATTCAACGGAGACATTGGGTCGCTTTATTTTATTTTATTTTTTCTTTTTCTTCTTCTTTCCATTACGCAAGAAAATTAAATAAATAAGTAGCACTCGCTTCCTCCCGTTCCTCCTATTCCATCCTCGATCTCTGCTGCAACCTTCGATGGCTGGCTCCAAGTCACCGTCCGCTACTTTCCCATCAGTAAGATAAATAATTATATCTAATAATTTATAACATGATATAGTAATGATTATATTATTAAAATTATAATATAGTTTTATTATAATATTATTAAAATATAATTAATTATAGCATATAATGATTTATAAATTAAGAATAAATTATAATAGTATCTTTTTAATAATTAGATAGTTAAAAGCATTCAAAATGCATGCGTATTTTATTAGTTTGATTATCAAACATGATAGAATCTAATAGTATTTTAGAAATATAATTATTAAATAATAAATATGTTTATAAAAATTATACTCTCAAAAATTTAGCTATGCTACCAATAGCTCTATAAAGAGAGGTTTGAATTTGTTTTCATATTTTGATCCATCTAACTACATACAAATTTGAGTAGATAAGTAATATCTTCTATCTATCTCCTATTTAAAGACTGAGAGTGCATTCCCGAAAGGATCTATCTTTTGCTATTATCTTTGATCATGATCATTGATATGGCTTACGCAGCCACAAGGATAATTATGGCAAAATCGAAACCTTAAGACAGCCCCGGTACCTCCAAGTCGGCCGAGTCGGCCCGACCTTCTCAGGTCAGCCCCGCTCGGCCCCGGCATCTCCAAGAAGTCCAAATTGGCCAAGTCGGCCCCGACCTTCTCAGGTCGGCCCCGCTCGGCCCCGGCACCTCCAAGTCGGCCGAGTCGGCTCCGGCATCTCCAAGTCATCCAAGTCGGCCCCGACCTTCTCAGGTCGGCCCTGCTCGGCTCCGGCACCTCCAAGTCGGCCGAGTCGGCCCCGGCATCTCCAAGTCGGCCAAGTCGGCCCCGACATTCTTAGGTTGGCCCGTTTCGACCTCGGCATCTCCGAGTCATCCAAGTTAACCAAGTCGGCCCCGACCTTCTCAGGTTGGCCCCGCTCAGCCCTGGCACCTCCAAGTCGGCCGAGTCGGCCCCGACCTTCTCAGGTCGGCCCCGCTCGACCCCAGCATCTTCGAGTCGGCCAAGTCAGCCAAGTCGGCCCCGACCTTCTTAGGTCGGCCCCGCTTGGCCCCGGCACCTCCAAGTCGTCCAAGTCGGCCCCGACCTTCTTAGGTCGGCCCCGCTCGGCCCTAGCATCTCCAAGTCGTCCAAGTCGGTCAAGTCGGCCTCGGCCTTCTCAGGTCGGCCCCGCTCGGCCCCGGCACCTTCGAGTTGGCCAAGTTAGCCCCAGCCTTCCCAGGTCGGCCCCGCTCGGCCACGGCACCTCCAAGTCGGCCAAGTCGGCCCGGCCTTCCCAGGTCGGCCCTGCTCGGCCCTGCCACCTCCAAGTCGGCCAAGTCGGCCCCGGCCTTCCAGGTCGGCCCCGCTCGGCCCCGGCACCTTTGAGTTGGCCAAGTTGGCCCGACCTTCCCAGGTCGGCCCTCTGGTCCTAGCTTCTTTGGGCCAGCCATGTCAGCCCCGACCATCCCTGGTCTACCCCGCCCCAGCACCTTCAGGATGGACCCAGAACGGTTCTGGCTATTTGCGTCACCATCCTTCTGACCCACATGCCTGGCATCCTTAGGCTCAACTACCGCTGGCCACGCCGCTGATGGGACTGGACCTAACTATCTGTCAGCCCCACTGACTGATGGGATGTGGCTCACCAACCACCATTTTTCTTCTGACTGATAGGACGTGGCTCACCAACCATCGTTTTTCTCCTCCTCCAATGGGACAGGACCCACCAACCAGCCAAGATTCACGCAACCCTCACAAACCCCGTGGACATTCCTTTCTCATGGAACTCCACATGGTCGCACAGGGGTCAACCCCCTACAAAAGGGAAGGTCCACTCAAGAATAAGGTAACGCAAACTCGTACACTTGCTACCCTGATACCCAGAAAGAAATTCTTATCTTTCTGAGGGCTTATTTTTCTCCCAGAGCTCATCTGAGCTCTTCCTCAGCTGTGACCTCTGTTACTGACTTGAGCATCGGAGGGTCCTCACCGGAGCTTCCTTCGATCTTGGGACTTTTTGTGGGCCATCCGATCAGGCGAAGGATGGCAGATTAAGCAGCTCTCTTCTCCGACGTTCAGGGCCGATGATCAGGCGTCATCAGATTGGCGTGCTAGGAAGGGGGGATAGCCGCTGCGGGACTTTGTGTCCTGGTTCAAAACCGCCGCCCTCGAAGTTTATCATCTCGACGATGCGGTGGATACGCTGGCACTGAAGCAGGGACTCCCCCCGTCCCGCTTCACCTTTTCTCTAAACAAGAAGCCCCCAAGTTCCTACTCCGACCTCCTCCTCCGAGCCCAGAAGTACATCCGCACGGATGAGGCCGACCTCACTCGTCGGGAATCCTCAAGAAGCTCCAACCGCAAGCCTGCATGCCCGAGCCTAGCAGACCCCCTCATCATCGCAGTCCGACCTGTCTACCGGTCTGACAACAGGCCTCAAAGCCCCATCTCCGATGAGAGCAAGCTCACACCCCTTCTCGCCCCTCGATCCCACATCCTGATGAAAATCGAGGGCGAGCCTTATCTCCAGTGCCCTCCTCCCATGAAGAAAGGTCTTTCCCGCGACAAGAGTTGTTACTGTCGATTCCACCGGGATTATGGCCATGATACCGACAGCTGTTACAGTCTGAAGGGCCATCGAGAGCTCATCCAGTGGGGCTACCTCGGCAAGTATGTCCAAAAGGCACCGCAGCCACCGCCGGCACTTATGGGACCCCCGCCCGCTCAGG
Source organism: Calamus simplicifolius (assembly GCA_900491605.1). Lineage (NCBI taxonomy): Eukaryota > Viridiplantae > Streptophyta > Magnoliopsida > Arecales > Arecaceae > Calamus > Calamus simplicifolius. The sequence continues at coordinate 21,720 of UESW01002489.1, read as the reverse complement.
CCATGGTCAACAACACCCCCACGAAGTGGACGGTTGGAATGGTATCCTGGGGAGCGGCCTCCGCATCTAAGCGGCCAAGAGGGGAGGAGGCACCGGGTAATGTAGTCTGGGAGGAATCGCGAATATTGAGAATGTAAACAATGAAGGCATTGCCGTCTCTATGATAATCACCAAGCACCCTGTAAAAAGGATATTAGTTGATAGTGGCAGCTCGGCTGACATCCTTACTTACGATGCTTTTGTTCGGATGGGATTGTCTCTAGACTCTCTTCAACCTATGGCAACCCCTTTGGTCGGGTTCACCGGAGATTCGTAAGGGTTGAAGGCGAGGTATCTTTGCCTGTGACAGCCGGGACACCGCCATGCCAAAGCACAGTGATCATGAAGTTCCTGGTCGTGAGGGTCCCCTTGGCATACAACGCCATTCTCGAGCAACCAGGCCTAAATCTATTGGATGCGGTTATCTCACCCGGCGCCTGCTGGTGCAGTTCCCCACTAGTAAAGGAGTAGGGGAGATGAAGGGTGAGATCGGCTCAGTTCTGCCCTGCTATCACACACGTCAAGCCCCTTGGAGGTCGAGCCGTCCCAGAAGCAATTGATCCCAGGGAATCCGACAGGAGGGAGGAACCGCCGAGCACCTCCTGACTTTTTCACTGGGGATGATCCGGCGAGGATCGTGCGCATTGGCGGACTCCTCCCCCAGGAGGACCGTGATCGCCTCCAAACCTTCATGCGGCCAACTCAGACATTTTGCATAGTCAGCGTCTGACATGCCCGGCATCCCTCCAGAAGTAATCACCCACAAGCTCAATATTGATCCGAAGCATCGTCCAATCCGCCAGAGGAAGAGGAGCTTCGCTCCCGAGCGGCAAAAAGCCATTGATGAGGAGGTCAACAAACTGCTCAATGCCGGCCACATCCTGGAAGCGCATTACCCTAGCTGGTTGGCCAATGTGGTCATGGTACGAAAGGTAAACGGAGTTAGAGAATATGCATCGACTTCACTGACCTTAACAAGGCATGTCCGAAAGACAGTTTTTCCCTTCCAAGGATAGACCAATTGGTAGATTCCACCTCCGGCCACGAGCTCCTCAACTTCATGGATGCCTTCTCTGGATATAATCAAATAAGAATGAACACACGACGAAGAGCATACATCCTTTGTGATAGAAAAGGAGATTTATTGCTACAAAGTGATGCCCTTCGGTCTCAAGAATGCAGGGGCGACCTATCAAAGGTTAATGAACAGGGTATTTCAGGATCAGTTGGGCCGAAACATGGAGGTCTACGTGGATGACATGTTAACCAAGAGCATCCGTGCTTCTGATCATGTTTTCGATCTAGAGGAAACCTTCAACAACCTCCGCCGCTTCCAAGTCAAGCTGAACCCCAAGAAATGTGCCTTTGGGGTCACGGCGGGCAAGTTTCTGGGTTTTATGGTAACTCAGCGAGGGATCGAGGTGAACCTAGAGAAAATCAGTGCCATTCTCGATATGAGGCCACCATCCAGCAAGAAGGAAGTACAGCGGCTAATGGGAAGGGTGGCGGCTCTAAGTCGTTTCCTCTCCAAATCGACTGAGAGGTGCTTGCCCTTCTTTAAGGCCTTGCGGAAGGTGAACAACTTCGAGTGGACAGACGACTGCCAGAAAGCCCTCGATGGCCTGAAGGCATTTCTGTCTTCTCGGCCGCTCTTGTCCAAGCCAAGAGATGGGAGAGTCTCTTCCTCTAGCTAGCTGCTTCTTCGGAGGCCGTTAGCTCAGTCTTGGTGCATCTCGATGCTGACGGAACCCAGAGGCTAGTTTGTTACGTGAGCAAGGTGCTCCACGATGCAGAGGTCAGATACTCCAAGACCGAGAAAATTATCTTCGCCCTGGTCATCTCATCTCCGCCCATATTTTCAAGCCCATCCTATTGTGGTGCTCACGGACCAGCCCCTCCGAGCCATCCTGGCCGTCCAGACACCTCAGGCTGACTCGCCAAGTGGGCCATTAAGCTAGGGGAATTTGACCTCTCCTTTCAGGCGCGGCCGGCCTTGAAGTCCCAAGTCCTGGCCGACTTCCTGGTCGAATGCACTTGGGTGGATGAAGAGATCAGGGAGGTTTCCGTGGAGCGACACGAGCCCGAGCCGAGCAACGATGGAGAATCATGGATCCTTCATGTAGATGGCGCATCAAACTCTCAAGGAAGGGGTGCGGCCTCATTCTTGCCGGGCAGCTGGAGAGAGAGCAGAATGTGCCTTGCGGTTTCTATTCGAAGCCACCAACAACCAGACCGAGTATGAAGCTTTGCTAGCAGGGTTGAGGCTAGCCCAGGAGTTGAGAGTAAGGCATCTCAGAGCTTTCACCGATTCGCAGCTCGTCTCTGGGCAAATCAATGGAGAGTAAGAGGTGCGTCACCTTGCTATAACTCAGTACCTGAGCAAGGTTCGGCTCTTGGTCTCTCCGTTAGCTTATTTCAGCATTAGTTACATCCCCCGAGTGAAAATGCCAAGGCCGACATCCTTTCCCGCCTGGCTACCTCTCCGACGGCATCGTAAGGGACGCCTACATTGAATACTTAGAAAGGCCCAGCATAGAAGATGGCTAGGAAGTCCTCCCGCTCACCCACGAGCTTGCATGGATGGATGCCTATGTCCGCTATCTCACTGACGGCACCCTCCCTGATGACCGCAATGAAGCCAACTGCTCAAGTGGAGGGCGTCCAAGTTCGTTCTCCTAGACGGACGCATGTACAGAAGGTCATTCTCCTACCCTTTGCTCAAATGTGTGGGACCCATCGACGCCGACTACATCCTTAGAGAAATCCATGAAGGCATCTGCGGAAATCATCTGGGGGGCAGGTCCCTAGCCCAGAAGGCCCTCCATCAGGGATATTTTTGGCTCACCATGAGAGAGGATGCTACCAAGTTAGTTCAGAAGTGCGATGGTTGCCAGCGCCACGCACACATTCAGCATCAGCCGTCCACCCGCTCAACCCACTCTTAGCCCCTTGGCCTTTCGCTCAGTGGGGAATGGACATCCTTGGGCCGTTCCCCCCAGCCTCGGGATAGCGGAGATTCTTACTAGTAGCCATCGACTACTTTTCCAAGTGGGTCAAGGTCGAGGCGCTGGCTAAGATCACCGAGAGTAAAGTCAAAGCCTTCTTTTGGAAGTCGATCATATGTCATTTTGGCCTACCTCACACCCTCATCATGGACAACGATCGCCAATTCAACAATGAAGCATTCAAGGCTTTTGTAGCGAGCTGGGTATCCGCCATCGATTCACCTCTGTCGGCCACCCCTAGACCAACGGGAAGGCCGAGGTCATGAACCGCACCATTCTCAGGGGGCTCAGGACCAAGCTGGATGGATCCAAGGGTCGATGGGTGGAGGAGCCTCCCAGCGTGATATGGGCTTACCACACGACTCCCAAGCCCCGACGGGTGAGACTTCCTTCAGTCTCGTTTTTGGATCCGAGGCTATCATCCCTGTTGAGATCGGACTGCCCAGTCTATGCGTGGAGTCCTTCAACGAAGAAGACAACTCCACATTGATACGGCAGCCTGGACTTTATCGACGAGGCACACGACCGGCAAGGATGCGTATGGCGGCCTTCCATCAATGGGTAGCCAAATACTACAATGCCCGGGTTTGTCCTAAAGTCTTCCACCAGGGAGATCTGGTTTTAAGAAAGGCTGAGGTATCTAAGCCTACGGAGGGGGCAAACTGTCCCCCAACTGGGAGGGTCCTTACCGCATCCCGAGACACTCCACCGGGGGGCATACAAGCTGGAAGAGCTCAGCGGACAATCTATTCCGCATACCTGGAATGCGGATAACCTCCGTCGATATTATTATGATGTATCCCCCAGAACACAAGCAATAAAAGAGGTCCCTTCCAGCATCACAGCCTGCTCTCCCTTACATCTGAGGACCAACTCTCATAAAAGGAGCTCGTCGGCATCATAGCCCACGGGACACCACTCGGTCCTGGCACGGAGGTGCCCCCGAGGCGGTTAAGACCCTAAAGGCTCCGTACCCGCCGAGTTGCCTTTCGGGTGGCACACAAACCCCGAAGTGGTTCTAAAGGAGATCGCCGGCATGCGGCCCACGGGACACCACTTGGCCCCGGCACGGAGATGCCCCTGAGGTGGTTAAGACCCTAAAGGCCCCGTACCCGCCGAGTCACCCTTCGGGTGGCATACAAACCCTCGAAGTGGTTCTAAAGGAGCTCACTAGCATCGCGGCCCATGGGACACCACTCGGCCCCGACATGGAGGTGCCCCTGAGGCGGTTAAGACCCTAAAGGCTCCATACCCGCCGAGTCACCTTCGGGTGGCATACAAACCCCCGAAGTGGTTCTAAAGGAGCTTACCAGCATCGCGGCCCATGAGACACCACTCGACCCCAGCACGGAGGTGCCCCCAAAGCGGTTAAGACCCTAAAGGCTCCGTACCCCTGAGTCGCCCTTCGGATGGCACATAAACCCCCGAAGTGGTTCTAAAGGAGCTTGCCATCGTGGCCCACGGAACACCACTCGGCCCCAGCACGGAGATGCCCCCGAGGCGGTTAAGACCCTAAAAGCCCCGTACCATCGAGTCACCCTTCGGATGGCACACAAACCCCCGAAGTGGTTCTAAAAGAACTCGCCGGCATCGCAGCCCACGGGACACCACTCGGCCTCGGCACGGAGGTGCCCCCAAGGCGGTTAAGACCCTAAAGGCTCTGTACCTACCGAGTCGCCCTTCGGGTGGCACACAAACCCCCGAAGTGGTTCTAAAGGAGCTCGCCGGCATTGCAACCCATGGGACACCACTTGGCCCCGACACGGAGGTGCCCCCGAAGCGGTTAAGACCCTAAAGACTCCGTACCCGCCGAGTCACCCTTCGGGTGGCACACAAACCCCCGAAGTGGTTCTAAAGGAGCTCGCTGGCATCGTGGCCCATGGGACACCACTCGGCCCTGGCACGGAGGTGCCCCCGAGGCGGTTAAAACCCTAAAGGCTCCGTACCCACCGAGTCGCCCTTTGGATGGCACACAAACCCCCGAAGTGGTTCTAAAGGAGCTCGCCGGCATCGCGGCCCACGAGACACCACTCGGCCCCAGCACGGAGATGCCCCCGAGGCGGTTAAGACCTTAAAGGCCCCGTACCTACCGAGTCACCCTTCGGGTGGCACACAAACCTTCGAAGTGGTTCTAAAGGAACTCACCGGCATCGTAGCCCATGGGACACTACTCGGTCCCTGGCGCTCTCAAGCCAATCTCGGCGTTAAGTTGCCCTCAAATCGTTCTAAGTCCTTAGAATATTCTCGGTCAAACGGCCTACGACAACTCAAGGCATCCTAAGTAGCCTCCTACGTGGCCGGCTTATACTTCGAAGATGCATTTCAACATAGGCTAACCTGACACAGCGGTTCGGCCATGGTATCATCACATGCGCAACGCTTAGAGTCAAAGAGCATCTCGAAAGAAATGTTCCCCCCTTTCTCATCAACAGGCGTGGGATCCGTCTTATTGTTATTCGCACAGCAAAATGGTTCGGCTCAAAAGGAAAGAAGAAATAGGCAAGGCAAGAACACTGAGATATTCTTACAGAAAACTTCTCTTCATTGATAATGAAATAGGAGTACAAAATCTGGCCTAAGGCCGGTTAAAAAAAGGAAAAGGAAAAGAAACAACAACTTCTCAGGGCTCGTTTGGGCCCGGCTCTTCTTTGTCGTCTTCTTCCTCTGCCGGCTCCTCATCAGCTTCCCCAGGTCGGATCCCCTCGAGCTCGGCAATGTCAATTTTGAGAGCCGCGGACACCTTGGTCTTGCACATCTCAAAGCCCTTGACGTAGGCGTCAAGGCTGGCCTCGAGGACTTCTTTCCTAAACTCCGGCGATGCCTTGTAGCTGGATACGGCCTGCCCCGCCTTGGCCTCGGCTCGCTCGGCCATGGCCCTGGCCTCTTTGGCTCTGCCTTCAGCTTCCTCGTGCGTGTGTTGGCCTCGTCCGCATAGGCCACGGCCCCGGCCTTTTCGTGGCCTGCCTCAACCACCACTTTCTCCGCGGCGATTGCTCTCTCCGCGGCGGCCTAGGCCTCCCCTCGCGCCGCCCTGACCTCCTCCGTGGCGCATTGAAGTTGGCGATTCAGCTCCTCCTTCTACGCTGTGGCGGCCTTCAACTTCTCCAAGACCAGCTCCAGCTTGGCCTCGGCCACGGTGGCCCGGCCACCCTCGGCCCCGACCCGGTTCTCCGCCTCCTTCAGTCGGCCACCTAGATTCTCCTCCGGGCCTTGGCCTCCTGGTGAAGTTGAGCGAGGCTCTGGGACTGCGCCACGCTCTCCTTTTTGTACTTCTCGGCCCGCACCAACGCCCTTATAAGCGCGTCCGAAGAATGGACCACCGCCTCGCGAAGGCCGACCGCGCCGTTGGCCATCTGCAGCAATGGGAACATGGTCAGCCCCAAAAGATCAGGGCATCGAAAACACATCCGGAAATAGAGAAAGCTCAGAAGATTACCTGGACAACGGCGACCATCACCATATCCAGGAGTGTGGAGTGGCTCATTCCCCGCATCTCCTCCTCGGACTCGGCAGTTCGGACACCTGACAGAAGGTGGGAGGCTTGCGCGGCATCTGCCATTGAGTTGAACCTGGGGACTGACCGCATCGTCCCCTCCTGCGGACCCTCGACCCGAGGGCGAGATGAGCGGCGCACCAATTGGGATGAGCTCTCCGACCCATCCCTCTGCTCTTGGTCGCCTCCGCCCCGGCTTGGGGTTCCTTGGCGACTTGCTCCCTCTCTCCGGTAGGGGAGGGAGCCCTCTTCATCTCCGGCTTAGAGGCAGCCGGAGGGCTAACAACGACGGTTACCTGCCCCGCCTTGGGCACGTCGGCGGTGGCAGGATCCTCCTCATCGAGATCCACAATCACCACGGCGGTTTGGGTGGTGACATGGATCTCTCCCTCCTCCACTTCGGTCCCGGCTTGCCTCAAGACCACTTCCCCAGCTGGCGCTTCCCTAGCCGGCTCTTCTGCAGGTTCTGGGGCTTAGGGGCTTCCGTGGCTTAGGCCGGCTCGGTCCGCTCCCTCCTCGAAGTTTCTTCGCCGGCCTTGATGTTTCCCGATTGCCGGCCTCTTCTGCTTCAAGGCGGCTTCAAACTCCCCGGCAGAGAACCTCATCGCTGCATCCAAAAATGAAAAGTATCAGCAGCAGCACATAGTAACCCCCCGGCTAAGACAGAAGGAATCAAATATCATGCTCACTAACTGTCGGGGCCAACTCAGCTTCTATCAGGTTCTCCTCAGACAGGAGTTCCTTGTAGCTTGGGATCTGGCAATTGGATAGCTGGGTGAATAGTTCCTATCTCTCTCCCTCACGGTGGCATTGTCATTGGAACTTGTGTCTGGCTCCATCCAATCGGGCCTAACCCCCTCAACATGGGCAAAGAGTAAGCGGATTTCCATCCCCTAATTTTAGACGGGAGACCTAGGGGAAAGGCCCTACCCAGCTTGACGGTAAAAGCCCACCAGGCCCCCTCACCTTGGCGGCGGAGTTTATAAAATGCCCGGAACAGCGATAACCCTGGCCGGGCCCCCTCGAAATGAAAGAATTACAAAGGCACAGATGATCCGAATCGAGTTTGAAGTCAACGCCAGCACCAGCTTATATCCATCTAAAAGGTTAAGGAAAAAGGGGTGGAGTGGAAGGCGCAACCCGCACCGGAAGAACTCCTCATATAGAGCAATCCGATTAGAGTAGGTGGAGGTTACCCTATCCTCAGGCCCCGGCACGGACAGACGGATGAAGCTGGGAACCTGATACTTAGCCCTAATGGTCTCTACATCCTTTGGGGTCATAGTTGAGGCGACTCCCGTCGGACCCGCAGGATCAAGCTCACCGCTGAGGGTGGAGCCGGGCGATGGGAAGACACAAGAACTGCCCTAATGGGAGAGATTGAGGTGGACAGAGGTTCAGCCGACGATGGTTGGCCACGGATGGTAATTCCGGCCACCGGTCGAGACACCTGACGGGCTGAAGGGGTTTGGTCTTCACTGTCGGAATGTGAAGTTTCTACTAAAGGCCTCTTACCCTCCCTAACGGCGGTCCATGGGTGAAGATGAAGGACGAAACTAATCGAAAAGAACTCGAAGGTGAAAGGCTCAGGTCGCAGAAAAATTTAAGAGAGGAAAGGCTGGAAGAAAGCAATGGCAATGTAAAAGCTTTCCCAAGCCCTTGGGGTGCTTTTATACCCCCATTTCCAAACGGCGATAATCAAGGGCCCGCCACGCGGCACTCTCCTATTGCGCCATGGGCTGTCCGTCGGAAATCTCGCCTGCACCCGAGACATGCCACCTCGATTCACCCCAAGGAGCTTGATCCCCGGCCAATCGTAGGGCATAGAAGATGGAGAAGCAATGATGGCCCTCACCTTTTCCCATTCCCCGACAGGTTTCCTCTTTGAGGCGTACGGCGTTAACGTCATCTCCTGCCTACTGCATGATTACAGAAGATTTTCGAAGCAACACTGCCTTGGGACGATGCGCCAATTCACCAAGCCATTCAAAGCACTAAAGAGCAATCATTTTTTGAATTATCGCACCCCTCTCGCCCAAAGGGCAGCGGGCGCGTGGCCCTTCGCGCTCAGGGGCGGGGGGCATCTGATGTGGCTGATGCAGCCACAAGGATAATTATGGCAAAATCAAAACCTTAAGATGGCCCCGGAACCTCCAAGTCGGCCGAGTCGGCCCCGACCTTCTCAGGTTGGCCCCGCTCGGCCCCGGCATCTCCAAGAAGTCTAAGTCGGCAAAGTCAGACCCGACCTTCTCAGCTTGGCCCCACTCGGCCCCAGCACCTCCAAGTCGGTCAAGTCGGCCCCGACCTTCCCAGGTCGGCCCTGCTCAGCCCCGGCATCTCCAAGTCGGCCAAGTCGACCCCGGCCTTCTCAGGTCGGCCCCGCTCAGCCCCGGCATCTCCGAGTCGTCCAAGTCGGCCAAGTCGGCCCCAATCTTCTCATGTCGGCCCCGCTTGGCCCCGGCACCTCCAAGTTGGCCGAGTCGGCCCCGACTCTTCAAGTCAGCCAAGGACCTTCTCAGGGCCCCGCTCGGTCCCGGCACCTCCAAGTCGTCCAAGTCGGCCAAGTCGGCCTCGACCTTCTCAAGTCGGCCCCGCTCGGCCCCCAGCATCTCCAAGTCATCCAAGTTGGCCAAGTCAGCCCCGATCTTCTCAAGTCGGTCCCGCTCGGCCCCGGCACCTCCAAGTCGGCCGAGTCGGCCCCGACCTTCTCAGTCGGCCCCGGTCGGCCCCGGCATCTTAAAGTCGTCCAAGTTGGCCAAGTTGGCCCCGGCCTTCCCAGGTCGGCCCCACTTGGCCCCGGCACCTCCGAGTCGGCCAAGTCGGCCCGGCCTTTCCAGATCGGCCCCGCTCAGCCCCGGCACCTCCGAGTCGGCCAAGTCAGCCCCAGCCTTCGTAGGTCGGCCCCGGCACCTCCAAGTCGGCCCCGGCCTTCCTATGTCAGCCCCGCTAGGCCCCAGCACCTCCGAGTCAGCCAAGTCAGCCCCGGCCTTCCCAGGTCGGCCCCTCTGGTCCCAGCTTCTCTGGGCCAGCCATGTCGGCCCCGACCATCTCTGGTCGACCCCGCCCCAGCACCTTCAGGACGGACCCAGAACAGTCCTGGCTATTTGCACCGCCATCCTTCTGACCTACGCCGCCTGGCATCCCCAGGCTCAACTACCCGCTGGCCACGCCGCTGATGGGACTGGACCTAACTATCTATCAGCCATGCTGACTGATGGGACGTGGCTCACCAACCGCCATTTTTCTCCTGATTGATAGGACATGGCTCACCAACCGCCATTTTTCTCTTTCTTCGATGGGACAGGACCCACCAACCAGCCAAGATTCACGCAACCCTCACAAACCCCGCGAACATTCTTTCTCACGGAACTCCATGTGGTTGCACAGGGGTTAACCCCCTACAAAAGAGAAGGTCCACTCAAGAATAAGGTAATACAAACTCGTACCCTTGCTACCCTGATACCCAGAAAGAAATCCTATCTTTTCGAGGGCTTATTTTTCTCCCAGATCTTATCTGAGCTCTTCCTTAGCTGTAACCCCTATTACTGACTTGAGCATCAAAGGGTCCTCACCGGAGCTTCCCTCCGGTCTTGGGACTTTTTGCAGGCCATCCGATTAGGCGAAGGACGACAAATTAAGCAGCTCTCTTCTCCTGACGTTCAAGGCCGGTGATCAAGCGTCATCAATCATGTTCATGGTCGAGTTCTTATGAATTCTTTCTATTATTTCTCCAATATTGGTATTAGAGCGGGCTTAGTTCAATCATAATGAACTATGTTATTTTCTTCTTGTTATTTGCATATTTAAAAGGAAAAAAATTATATATAATTTTATTACTTTGTAATACTTAATTAATTTGTCTTCGCCAATCCAAATGGTTGATCGATGTTTTAAGGTTGTCAAGCATTAATTTGATGGACCTTCGTAGGTTAGGATGATCATCTAGTTAGAAGTCAGACTTATTAATTGATTGAGTTTTCTCTCTTGGTTAATTGGTTGCTACATCATTTTACAAATACGTTCATAAAGCACCCAACTAAAATTGTTCACCTTATTTACTACAGTAATTAAGAGATTCAGATTAGGCCTTTTGAATGAAAGAACATAGATATTCTCTCGTCGGACAATCCTTTGATCACATATCTTGAGCTTAAATATCTAAGCAAACTAACATGAGAAGATGTCCGTTTGATGAACGTTAAATGGATTTAAACTATTCTATTGCAAACTGATGCTGCCAAGTCACTTGTGATGAGCGTTAGGCGTGCTAAGATCTTCGGGGCCTCCAAATGAGGTGGAAAGGTTGTCTTCTTCCTTCGAAAACCTGCAAGAAGTCCCCGGGCCGGTGGCTCCTGCGAGGACCCTCCGACGCTCAAGTCAGTGAGCTTGTCGATCAGGAATATCTTGTGTGTGTGTGTCTTTTTTTTTAGAGAAGAAGATATCTCCCCTGGGCTGAGCTCGGGGCCCTCTTTTTATACCTGTCTAAGGGGTTCCTTTTTTTCCGTTCCGTTTTGAACCGTCGAATCTTCTTGTTAGGATGGCTTTCGCAAACGGTAGGTGGGTGAGCCGTTACTGAATGAGCGCTGTGTATGTCGGTAACTACGGGGCATGCTAGTACCTACCCGTGATTTCAGGAGCGAGATACACGGTAATGGATGTCTCAAAGCTCGGGGTTCAATACCTAGGTGGGCTTTAGTGTACTTAGGAAAATATGGCACCAAGTTATGGTCAGAGCCGAAGTCGGAGGTCGGGGCCAAATACCAAAGCCGGAGCTAGAGGTCGAAGCCAAAGGCCAGAGCTAGAGATCGGAGCTGTATGCTGGAGCCGACGCTGGAGGACGGAGCCAGAGGCTGGAGCTGCTATTTCGAGCCGACGCTGGAGGCCGGAGCCAAAGGCCGGTGCTAGAGGCCGGAGCCGTATGCCAGAGCCGATGCTGGAGGCCAGAGCCGAAGGCCGGAGCCGTATTCCGGAGCCGACACCAGAGGCCAGAGCTAGAGGCCGGAGCCGTATGCCAGAGCCAGAGGCCAAAGCCAGAGGCCGAGCTTGAGGTTGGAGCTAGAGGCCGGAGCCAAGGGCGGGGACAAGAATTCCAACATCCCGAAAACGAGCTATCACATCATTCGATTCCGGGAATTGTGCAGGGTGTTATGACGCCGCCCAAAGGAAATGATCAGCCATATCAGATGCCCCCCCACCCCTGAGATGGGTGGGTGTACAGTCGCCGGCGAAAGGGGTGTTAATATCCACCAGGCGGCTGATCTCCGTGCCATTATTTCGTCGTTCAGGCTGTTGGGATTGGGGAAGATTTTTCTCGGGCGAGGAGTTGTAAAAAATGTAAGTGTCATCATTACGGTAAGGTCACCGCTACCTCTTAATTGGTGGTGTTTTTCGCATTTCCCGCGCCGATGGGCTGCCGAAGCGGTTTCCAGTGGACAATAGACACATGGCCAGATTGCACAGCCATGGGATGATTCAAAATGGGATTATAAAGGAAAAAATTATCCTTATCCTCCAGTCCCCACTCTTTCTTACGTTACAACCTCCTACCTTGAATCTGCAAGCGTCCGTTTACCTCATGTTTCTGTTTCCCTCCCCGTGCTTCTTCTTCAATCTTGGTTGAGCTTTTCATGTTAGTCCCCATGGCTTCTTCACTTTCTTGTTCTGTTTCTGATTCTGGGGGTTATTCCCCTATTCCTTCTCAACCTTCGGCTTCCTTACTGACTCATTAGACCACCTCATCTTCTGACCATACTTTGTCGGAACGGCGGCGGACGGCCAAACGTCCCGCAACCGGGAGTCGTCCGACCGTCGGACGGACCTCCCCCCGGCATCGTCCGACTGTCGCTGGTCCCTCCCGAGCTGTCAAGGAGTCCCCCGAGTGGACTGCCTCCACTATGTCTGCTCAAGACATAGTGAACCTTGGGGCCAAATACAATTTTCCTCCAAACATGCATCTATCCTACCGCGCTCCTAATGACAGGATAACCTCTTCCCATCCCGGAAGGGTTGCCTTGTACGGAGCTTTCTTTAAGACAGGACTTCGATTACCTATTCACCCTTTCATCCTCAACCTTTAGATAGATATTTTTAACACCCTCCTAGTTAGTCCCTAACTTCATCCGAACCATCGTTGGCTTCATGATTCTTTATACCTGCAAGGTTTAGAAGCTAGCATCTCCTTATTTCGTAGCTTCTATACCCTCCACAAGCAAGCAGGTTGGTGGTCCTTTACACCTAGACCCACTAGGATCATCAGATTGTATCTTCCCACCTCTATCAAAGGGTGGAAAGATAAGTTCTTTTTTGCTAATGTCGAGGGGGTGAGCGGAAATTAGGGAACACCAAATACTGACGCCAATAGGGAATCTTCCATCCTCCCGAGGGATCGAATGGCCTTTGGGCAGCTTCTGACTGCCGACATCCCTCGATGCAATCAGCTCCTGACCAAAGAAAACCCTGTCTCGCTGGCCTTATTCCATCCAGTGGTGAGCGCTTGATTACTCACCTCTTTCCTCTTCTTCTTCTCCCTCTCTCTTTTTTTTTTTTAACTCCCTTCCTATTTTTTGATATAGGAATGGCACCATCACTTCGTGAGATCAGACAAGCTACTCCTAGGAAACGGAAAGCAAAGGGTGATGGGCCCCTGCTGAGAGGAAGGCCATCGCCAAGATTACCAGGAGGGCCGATGCTGGGAGCCAGAGCCAGAGGCCGGGGCTGAAAACCGGCGCTGGAAGGAACGAGGTCGTGGAGCCCTCGCATGGGCACGAGGCGGTAGGAGCCCAAGCCAACGAGACCGCAAAGAATGAAGAGGTAAGGGCCGAGGCTAGTGAGGGATTAGTGCGGAGCGAGGCGGGAAGAATGGACTTGCCCTCACCAGCATCGGCTCCCCTTCCGTTATTCTGCTCGATATCTCTCCGAGCGAGTTGCCAAAGCATCGTCACCCCCGCCCGAAGCCGTCAAAGCGGAGCCGGCCCATTCAACTACAAAGCCGACTCCCGAAGCCGCCCTACCTCCCAAAGGGGCGACAACCGAGGGGCCTCCACCAGCAGAGGCACTGGAGGGAGCAGAATCGGAGGCGGAGTCCTCACACACGGTCCCTAAGTCACAGAGGGGAGCGGTGTCGATCCTTCCTTCCAGTCAATCCTGGCAAACTATAGTCGCTGGGCCGAGCGAACATTGGATCAGGCATCCGTGCCTGAGCTACAGGGATTCCTCCGACATCAATGGAGGGTCAAATTCTTTTGAGAGGCGTCTGTGGCACACCTTTGGGTAAGCCTTGTTTTAACTTTTTCTTCCTTCTTTTTAGATTGTTTTCTTCGTCTAACCTAGATATTCTCCCTAGGCCTTGAATTCTATGATCACCATGAGGGACCTTTGGGCCCAGGCCGATGCGGCCCTCGATCAATCGTTGGAGGAGATGCGAGCACTCTAGGCTAGGGCAGAGAGGGCAGAAATGGCTCTGGAGGACATCCGAGCAGAGACTGCTCAAGCGCTAAAGGGCGAAGCCAAAGCCAACTGGCTAAGAGCCGAGAAGGCAGAAGAGGCGCTGGAAATCGTCCAGCGTTAGGCGGCCAACGAGCTGGATAATGCTCAGGTGGCCGAAGAAAAACAAAGGATAGCAGAGGAAAAATTGGAGGTCGCGGAGTCGGAGGTATACATGTTGAAGAACCGATTACACTCCGCCACCATTGAAATAGGTGTGGCCGAAGAGAGAGCTAAAAACGCAGAGGAGATCGCCCGCCAGTCTGATGCCAAGATTACAAACCTTTAGGTGGCGGTGATCGAAGCTGAAAAGAAAGCCGTCGAGGCCGAGCAAAAGATTATGGAGGCCGGGAAGAAGGTTGCGGAGGCCGAGCAGAAAGCCTCCGGGGCGGGAAGAGAGCCACTGAGGCTATAGAGAACGTCAGGAAGTCTAGCACCTTTAGCAAGGAATTGGCCGAGTCGACGGCATTTGCATACGAGGGCGACTTCCAGGATTGCAAGGAAAATATCCAAAAGCTCTACGACCTCAAGGGGATCGAGGGGTTGGAGCCAGACGAAGTCCCTGAAGATGACAACATAGCTCCGAGTGAACCTTAGCCTCCTTCATTTTCATTGTATTGCTTCAAGTCCGATTTAAATCAGCAATTTTGTAAACTTTGGCTATTAATGAATCCTTTGATCTGTAACGCTTATGTCTTGGATCATAGTTGGGTTTGCTAGTGTGTGAGTTGACACGAACCAAAAACCTTTGGCTGAAAAATTACATCAATTAGAGAACTGATGTGGAATCAGTCTTAGTTGCTGACATGGAGGTCCAAACAATAGATAGTGTAGGACCACACTGTGCCAACGCGAAGTCGTTAAATGCCAACGCGAGGTTGAATAGAATGCCGACGCGGAGCCAAGCCTTGAGTTCCGACGCAGAGCCGAACCTTAAGTGCCGACGCGAGGGCTTTGAGTGCCGACGTGGAGCTGGGCTTAAGTGCCGACGTGGAGCCAGGCTTTGGTACCGATGCGGAGCTGGGTTTTAGGTGCCGATGCGGAGCTGGGCTTTAGGTGTCGATGCAGAGTCGAGCTTTGGGTGTCGACGTGGAGCTGGGCTTTGAGTGCTGATGCGGAGCCGGGCTTTAGGTGCCGACACGGAGCCAGGCTTTAGTACCGACGTGGAGCTGGGCTTTAGGTTCTGACGCGGAGCCGGGCTTTGGTGCCGACGCGGAGTCGGGCTTTGGTGCCGACGCAGAGTCGGGCTTTAGGTGCCGACGCGGAGCCGGGCTTTGGTGCCAACGTGGAGCCGGGCTTTAGGTACTGACGCGGAGTCGGGCTTTGGTGCCGACGGGAGCCGGGCTTTGAGTGCCGGCTTTGGTGCCAATGTGGAGCCGGGCTTTAGGTGCCGATGCGGAGTCGGGCTTTGAGTGCCGATGTGGAGTCGGGCTTTAGGTGCCGATGTGGAGTTGGGCTTTGAGTGCCAACGCGGAGCTAGGCTTTAGGTGCCGATGTGGAGTCGGTCTTTAGGTGCCGACGCGGAGCCGGGCTTTGGTGCCGACGCGGAGTCGGGCTTTAGGTGCCGACGTGGAGCTGGGCTTTAGGTGCTGACGCGGAGTCAGGCTTTGAGTGCCGACACGGAGCCGGGCTTAAGTGCCGACGTGGAGCCGGGCTTTGGTGCCAACGCGGAGTTGGGCTTTGAGTGCCGATGCGGAGCCGGGCTTTAGGTGCCGATGCGGAGTCAGGCTTTTAGGTGAGAAGTAAGGTCATTCGAAAATATAGCAATGAGAGTACTTTGAATAGCACTCTGGCAAGCAGGTTCAAATTAAGGAAGTCAGCAAACTACTGATAGTACCGACATAGGTTGTCTTCGTTCCATGCACGGGGGAGAGATTTCCCGTCTAGCCCTCAACTTTGTATGCCCCATGATGAAGCACCTCCGTGACACGATATGGTCCTTCCATTTTGGCGCTAGCTTGCCTCCTTCCGTCGGCTTTGATATTTCGGCTCGTCGCAGGACGAGGTCTCTAGGGCGGAATGTTTTGGACCGTACTCGAGCGTTGTAGTATCTGGCCACTCGCTGACGGAAAGCCGCCATGCGGAGTCACGCTTGGTCTCGCAATTCTTCCACTAGGTCCAGATTGGCTCGCAGCTGGCTTGGGTTGCCCTCTTTGTGGTATAACTCTATTGGGGGCTGGGGACACCTATCTCCACCGGAATGATGGCCTCGGTCCCAAAAACTAGGCTGAAAGGAGTTTCCCCGATGGGACTCGTAGCGTTGTGTGGTAGGCCCACAATACACTGGGAAGCTCTTCCACCCACCGTCCTTTACAGCCATCTAGCCGGCCCTGAGTCCTTGGAGGATAATGCGATTGGTCACTTCGGCTGCGCCATTGGTCTGGGGGTGCCCCACAGAAGTGAACCGTTGCCGAATGCCCAGCCCAGCGTAGAATTCCTGGAAGGCCACGTTGTCAAACTATCGGCCGTTGTCAGTGACGAGGGTATGCGGCAACCCGAACCGGCACACTACAAACTTCCAAAAGAAGGATCTTACCTTGCCCTCGGTGATCTTGGCGAGTGCTTCAGCTTCGATCCACTTGGTGAAATGGTCAATGGATACTAATAAGAATTTGCATTATCCAGAGGCTAGAGGGAATGGTCCCAGAATGTCCATACCCCATTAGGCAAAGGGCCAAGGTGCAGTCAGGGGGGTCAGCTGGGACATCGGTTGGTGTTGGATATTAGCATGGCGTTGGCAACTGTCACACCTCTTGACAAGCTCGGACGCATCCTCCTTCATTGTCAGCCAGTAATATCTCTGCCGCAAGGCTTTGTACGCCAGGGCTCTGCCCCCCAGATGGCTTCCACATATGCCTTCATGTATCTTCCGCAGGATATAATCCGCTTCTGTGGGGCCGACGCACCTAAGAACTGGGTATGAGAAGGACCTTCGATAAAGTTTTCCTTCCATTATAAAGAACTTTGGAGTTCGTCTTTTGAGTTGCCTGGCCTCGGCCGGGTCTTCAAGGAGGGTACCGTTGGTAAGGTACTGGATATAAGCGTCCATCCAAGAGGGCTCCTGCTCAACTGGTAGGGCTTCTCTCGTTACTTCAATACTTGGGGCTTCCAGGTGCTCTATATAAGCTCTTCCCAACATCCCGTCGGTTGAGGTGGCAAGATGGGACAAAGCGTCCGCTCTAGCATTTTCCCCTCGGGGAATATAGCTAACATTGAAATAAGTTAAGAGAGAAGCTTGCGACTGCACCATACTCAAGTAGCGGGACATGATAGGATCCCTCGCTTCATACTCCCCTGTGATTTGGCCCGTGACCAACTGGGAGTCAGTGAATGCTCTAAGGCACTTCACTCCGAGCTCTTGGGCTAATCTTATCATAGACAGTAGGGCTTCATACTCCGCCTGATTATTGGTGGCTGGAAAGAGAAAGCGGAGTGCACACTCGGTTACATCTCCGTTCGAGTTGGCCAGGATGAGGCCCACTCCGCTCCCTTGAGAATTTGATGCCCCATCCACATGAAGGATCCATTCATCATCTCCAGCTCCAGAAATCGAGGGGTTTGCGGGGGCCTCTTCGGGTTGCTCCTCGCCCCAGGTACACTCGACCAAGAAATCTACTAGGACCTGGGATTTCATGGCTGACCGAGGTGGAAAGATAGATCAAATTTCCCCAGCTTGAGCGCCACTTCGCCAATCAGCCCGAAGTGTCTGGGCGAGCGAGAATCGTCTTGAGAGGTTGGTCCATGATCACTACGATCGGATGGGCTTGAAAATATGGCCGGAGGTGCTGGGCAGACACGATCAACGCAAAGATAATCTTCTCAATCTTTAAGTACCTGGTCTCTACATCGTGGAGCACCTTGCTAGTGTAATACACCGGCTTTTGCGTGCCGTTGGTGTCCATGCAGACCAGCACAGAACTAACGGCCTCGGGAGAAGCCGCGAGGTATAGAAGCAGTTCTTCTCCACCCGTTGGCTTGGACAGCAGTGGCGGGGTGGATAGGAATTCCTTAGCCCCTCGAAGGCCTTCTGACACTCTTTCGTCCATTCGAATCCATTGGCCCTGCGGAGCTTCTTGAAGAAAGGCAGGCACCTCTCAGCGGACTTGGACAGAAAATGGCTCAAGGCCGCCACCCTTCCCGTCAGGCGCTACACTTCCTTCTTGTTGGTGGGAGACCTCATGTCCAAGATGGCTTGAACTTTATCAAGGTTTGCCTCGATTCCTCGCTGTGTTACCATGAAACCCAAGAACTTTCTGGCTGTCACCCCAAAGGCACATTTGCGTGGGTTTAGCCTCATCTGGTATCGGCAAGGTTATCGAAGGTCTCCGTTAGGTCGGCTATATGGCTGGTGGCGTGGACACTTTTTTTCAACATGTCGTCCACGTACACCTCCATGTTGCGTCCTATCTGGCCTTCGAAGACTTTGTTCATTAGCCTTTGGTAAGTAGCCCCCACGTTCTTTAGCCCGATTGGCATTACCTTGTAGCAGTACAACCCTTTTCATTATGAAGGAGGTAGCCTCTTCATCCACTGGATTCATCCTGATTTGGTTGTACCCAGAAAAGGCATCCATGAAACTGAGGGTCCCATGGCCGGATGTGGCATCCACCAGTTGATCGATCCGAGGCAAAGGGAAGCTATCCTTGGGGCATGCTTTGTTGAGGTCGGTGAAGTCCATGCACATCCTCAGCTTCCATTAGTCTTACGGACCATCACCACATTGGCCAACCATTCGGGGTAATGAACTTCCCGAATGTGGCCCGCAGCCACCAGCTTACGGACTTCCTCATCGATAGCTTTTTGTCTGTCCCGAGCAAAGCTCTTTTTCTTCTGTCGAACTGGCCGGCACTCTGGCCTGAGGTTGAGCCGATGGGTGATCACCTCCTCAGGGACGCCTGGCATGTCTGACGATGACCATGCAAGATGTCAGCGTTGGCCCGCAGGAAGGTGAGGAGTCGATCACGCGCCTCTTCTGAAGCAGCGCTCCAACCTGGATGGTCCTTGTCGGGTCCTCCCCCAAGGGGAAGGTCAGGAGATGCTCGGCTGGCTCTCCTCTCCTTTCCAACTCTCGGGATCAAGTGGCTCAGAGGCAGTTGCCGAGGCCGCCTCCAGTGGACTGGGAGATAAGTGGCAGCAAAGTGGTGGCGGGCTTTGCTCTCCCTTCATTTCTTGACCCCTTCGTCGGTGGGAAACCTCACCAATAATCTCTTGGTGGAGATGATGGCATCCAACAAATTAAGCCCGGCCTTCCCAGGATAGCGTTGTAAGCCAACGGGACCCAGACCACTAGGAAATTTATGACTACCGTACTTTGATGCGGAGGAGTCCCAGTGGTGACAGGGAGGGCGATCTCCCCTTCAACGCTCACAGAGTCCCCAGTAAAGCCCATTAAAGGTGTGACGATGGGGAAAGGAGGAATTTAACAGGTTCATCCGAACAAAGGCCTCGTAGCTTAAAACGTCCATAGAACTTTCCACTATCCACTAAAATTCTTTTTACAGGGTGTTTGGCTATGATCATGGACACGACGATGCTGTCGTCATGGTTATTAACAATCCCATCTAAGTCCTTCCCAAAGAAAGGAATTACAGAGTCTACCCTCTCTCGCCATCTTTTTGAGCTGCCACCTACCCCCCAAGAAATCATAGCTATGGTCTTCTCCGTAGGCGCATTGTCGATGCCTGTCGGAGGTGCCAGAGGCGCCAATGAACCCGGAACAGGAAAGTTTCCCCTTCGAATGAACTTGCCCAAGTGGCCCTGCTGGACAAGCTCTTCAATGGCCTTCTTCAAATGGTGGCAGTCCTTGGTGTCATGGCCATAGTCTCGGTGGTACCGGCAGTAAAGATCCTTGCTACGGGAGGTCCCTGACTTCATGGGAGGTGGACGTCGAAAGTAAGGCTCCTCCTCGATTTCTAGTAGAATGTGAGATATCGGAGCCAAGAGGGGGTGAACTGCTCCTTGGGAACAAGCGTCTAAGGCCGGTGGTTGAGCGGTGGGGAGGCTCAGGCTTCCGGGACCGTGCTTCGGCAGCCTCCGTGGATGCGGTTTCTTGCTGGAACTCTTATCAGCTTCCCTCCTGGAAGAGTTCACCTCGTCGGCGTGAATGTACTTCTGCACCCAGCTTAGAAGCTTGGCGTAAGAGCTAGGAGGCTTCTTATCCAGGGAATAGGCAAACCTAGAAGAACGAAGTCCTCGCTTTAATGCCAAAGTGGCTACAAAATCATCCAAATTATACACCTCCAGCGCCGCCTCCTTGAACCGAGCAACGAAGTCCTTCAGGGTCTCGCCACTCCTTTGCTGAACAGCGAATAAGCTATCGGCCACTCGTGGGATCTTCCGGCACGCATCAAAGTGGGCCAGAAAAGATCGCTCGAGCTGTCGGAAGGAATTGATGCTGCGCGGCGGCATGTAAGAATACCATGCCCGGGCCGCCTTACGAAGGGTGGCAGGAAAGTCGACACATAGAAGGGAGTCCGTCGCTCCCTGGACCTGCATGAAAACCTTGTAGCTCTCCGGTGGTTAAAATTCTAAGATGATACCTTTTTAAAATTTAGACTAGTTTAATGTCTAGTCATGACAAAAGAAAAAGTGAGAGGGCCACAACAAGAGGTTAAGATTGATAAGATGGCATGAGATTTGATGATAGATAAGGATTTTAAAAGAAAGGCCAGAGTGACCATAAATATGGGAGGTAGGATAGTGAAAGTGGATAGAATGATAGCTAAATAGATTTTTTTTATTGGATTAATGAATAGGGAGTTAATACATGTATTATTTTTCTTTAATTTTCTTCTAATAACTAAAATCAAAAGTAAAGACTTCCAACTAAAATCTAATTAATTCTAATTAATTCTATTTATATCTTTTTCTCAAACTAATGTGCATCTAATATATGAGCAGTTGAGTAATGCATGCACATTCCTATGCAAGCTAATATATCATGGGCAGGACTCGTTGTTTCATCACATGATGATTTCTTTTAATTTAGAAAAAAATTACTTTAAAATATTATATTTTTAATATATTTTATTTAAAATCATGAGCTAATATATTATTATTTTATTTTCAATATATTTAATATTGAAAATATTTATTATTATTATTTCAATATTATTTTATATTAAAAATATATATTATTATATATTTTCAATATATTTTATTTAAAATCATGGGCTAATTATTATTATTTAATAAAATAATTATTATTATTATTTTACTTTCAATATTATTATTATTATTTTATTTAAAATCATGGGCTAATATATTATTTTCAATATATTTAATATAATGCGAGCTAATATATTATTATTTTCAATATATTTTATTAAATAAAATAATAATATATTTTATTTAAAATGTTATTATTTTAATATATTTTTATATCATGGGCGATATATTTTTAAAATATTACTATTTTTAATATTAAAATCTATCAACTCATAATTTTTTTGCTTTTTTATTTTTACTGCAAAATCTATTAAAATCTATCAACAATTAATAATAACAAATCTTACCTTTATTAGATGGAATGTTAAAAAAATTGAGCTTTAATTCATTGAATCTGTGATAGACCTGATAACAACTTACTATTTTAAGATGAGCCAGTCAATCTTAATCTAAAACATAAATAGTAGTGTTTGGGAGATAAAATGGTGGTGTCCTTTCTATGAATTGCTAGCATATATTATGCAAGCAGATAAT
>UESW01002488.1:101700-210536 GCA_900491605.1 Calamus simplicifolius | reverse complement strand
TTGCACCGAACCACTATAAAATTTCTTGTGTTTGCCGTGTTATTTTCTCTTCTCTATCTCTCTTTATTTGCTTGTGTTTGCTTATTAGTTAATCTCACTTGCACATCTTGCTAACTAATCAACTAAAGTTAAAAAGACTTAAATTTTTAAGAACCCAATTCACCCCCCCCCCTCTTGGGTTGCCATCTGGGCCAACAATTGGTATCAGAGCATAGTGCTCATTTAGAATTTGATCTCACGATCAAGGGCTAAAGGTCATTATGGCAACACAAAGTGGTTCTAGTTTTGCTGAAGGTCATTCTACGAATCGACCTCCTTTATTTAATGGCCAACTATTCTTATTGGAAAGCTAGAATGAGGATATTCATTCAAGCTTCTGATTATGATTTGGGGAGTAATAATTAAATGGACCTAGTACACCCACACACCTTATTGATGGCACTATTGTTCCAAAGCCCGAAAGGGATTGGAATGATAATGATAGGAGAATGGCTCAACTTAATGCCAAAGCCATTAATATCTTATATTGTTCCTTAGATTCAAATGAATTCAACCGAATCTCAACTTGTAATTCCGCAAAAGAAATTTGGGATAGGTTGGAAATAACACATGAAGGAACAAACCAAGTAAAAGAATCAAAGATAAATATTTTGGTTCATAAATATGAATTGTTTACAATGGAACAAACTGAAACCATCACATGCATGTTCACTAGATTCACTGATATTGTGAATGGTTTGAAAAGTCTTGGTAGAATTTATTCTAATGCTGATCTTGTGCGCAAAATCTTAGGTCACTACCAAGATCGTGGGAAGCAAAAGTCACTGCTATCCAAGAAGCAAAGGACCTCAATGCATTACCCTTAGAGGAGCTTCTAGGATCTCTCATGACCCACGAATTGACAATGAAGCAGCATGTTGAGGAGGAAAACAAAAAGAAGAAAACACTTGCCCTCAAGACTGCAGAAATGGAAGAGAGCAGCAGTGAAGTAATGATGAAGATGATGAGGAAACTGCTCTCTTGGCCAAGAATTCAGAAGTTTATGAGAAAAAGGCCCTTCCAAAAAAGAAATTTGGAGCAAGATTGAAGGAGAAAAGGATAAGAAAAAGGACAAGGAGAAAAAAAGAAAAGAGCCCTTAGTATGTTATGAGTGTAAAAAGCCAGGGCACTTTAGTATGATTGTCCTTTGCTGAAAAAGGCCTACAAGAAAAAGAAGAAAGCATACATGGCAACATGGTCTGATGAATCTTCCTCGTCGAAGAAGAAGAACAAAAGGAAGTTGCCAATATTTGCTTCATGGCCAACGACGACGACAACGACAATGAGGTAAGTTCTGAAAACTCAAATGATGAATTTACATTTGATGAAATGTTTGAGGCTTTCAATGAACTTATGATTGATTTTAAATTTTGAAAAAGAAATATAAATCTTGAAAAATGATAATATTAGTTTAGCTAAAAAAAATGAATTAGCTTTAGAAGTTAAAACTTAACTAATGAAAAAGAAGAACTTAGGAAAGAAAGAGATAATCTTAATCAAGAAATAGATTTGTTAAAATCTGAAACTAAAAACTCAACTAAAGATTTAAAAGATCAAATAGAAACTTTAGCTTTAGATAAAGAACAGCAAGCTAAAGAAATTGACTCTCTTAAGAAAGATGTTAAAAATATAAAGACATTGTTGAGAAATTCACCTTAAGTTCAACTAAACTTAACATGATCCTAGATAGTCAAAAAGCTGTTTTTGACAAAGCTGGTTTAGGTATAACACATTAAGAAAACAAAATCACTAAAGAATATTTTTGTAAAAGCCAACCAAAGTAATATAACTTGTTTTAAATGTAATGAAAAAGGTCATAAATCCTTTGAATGCAAAACATTAAATAACAACAAGTTAAATGTTAAAGCTAAGAAAATATGGGTTCCGAAAGGAACAATTTTATTGCTACTAACCATGAAGGACCCAAGAAAGCTTGGGTACCTAACATAAAGTTTGATGATATTGCAGGAATGTCTTGTAGCCAAAAGATCAAAAAAAGTGGTACCTTGATAGTGGCTGCTCAAGACATATGACGGGTGACAAAGATGAATTCATCACCCTAGAAGAAAAGAAAGGTGGAGTTGTGACGTTTGGCGATAACGGTAAAGGTCAAATTATGGGCCTTGGTAAAGTTCGATAACTCCATCTATAGTATTGATAATGTACTTTATGTTAATGGTTTGAAGCATAATCTAATTAGCATAAGTCAATTATGTGATAAAAACTTTAATGTTTCATTTAAATCTTCTTTATGCACTGTAACTAATTCTATTGATGATAGCATTGTTTTTACTGGTTATAGACATGGCAATGTATACTTAGTTGACACAGACAAAACTATCTAAGAGTAGTCATTGCCTAATTGCTGACAATGCTAACATAAATGATATTAGTTGGTTGTGGCATCGTAGATTAGGTCATGCAAGCACACACCTTATTTCAAAACTAATTAAAATGGATTTAGTTAAAGGTTTACCTAAATTAGATTTTGAAAATAATAAAATATGTGATGCATGTCAATTTGGAAAACAAACTAGAAGTTCTTTAAATCTAAAAACATTGTTTCAACTTCTAGGGGACTAGAGCTACTTCACATGGATCTTTTCGGACCAACTAGAACCACAAGTCTAGGAGGAAAGAAATATGGTCTAGTGATTGTAGATGATTATTCTAGATATACTTGGGTAATGTTTTTAGCTCACAAAGATGAGACTTTCTCGATGTTCCTGAAATTCTTCAAGAAAGTCACAAATGAGAAAAACACTACTATAGTATCTCTAAGAAGTGATCATGGAACAGAATTTGAAAATCACTTATTTGAAAATTTCTGCACTGAAAATGGAATTAATCATAATTTTTCAGCCCCTAGGACTCCACAACAAAACGGTGTAGTTGAAAGAAAAAATAGAACTTTAGAAGACATGGCCCGTACCATGCTATGCGAAAGCAACTTACCAAAGTATTTTTGGGCGGAAGCAATTAACACAGCATGTTACATCTTAAACAGAGCTTTAATAAGACCAATATTAAAGAAAACACCTTATGAATTATGGAATGAAAGAAAACCAAATATAAAATACTTTCATGCATTTGGATGTAAATGTTTCATTCATAATAATGGTAAAAACAACTTAGGAAAATTTGATGCTAAATCTGATGAAGGAATTTTTCTAGGTTATTCAACAACTAGTAAGGCATATAGAATCTTTAACAAGAAAACCTTAGTAGTTGAAGAATCCATTCATGTAGTTTTGATGAATCTTTAGCAACTGGATCTGAAAAGATTGATGATGAGGAAGATACAAACATAATTGAAAAAGATCTTGAAAAACTTAATATTGAAGTATCTTCTGATCATGAGCAAGAAGCTAAAGATGATGATTCACATAAGGACGATGATGTTAATGATCATAATGATATAGATCTTCCAAGAGACTGGAGATATGCTCATAGTCATCCCAAGGAATTGATTATAGGCGATCCATCTCAAGGAATAAGGACTAGATCATACATGAGAAATATTAGTAATCATCTTGCATTTGTATCACAAATTGAACCTAAAACTATAGAAGAAGCTGAAAAAGATAATAATTGGATGTTAGCAATGCAAGAAGAACTAAATCAATTTACTAGAAATAATGTTTGGACTTTAGTTGAAAGACCTAAAAACCATTCAGTAATAGGATCAAAATGGGTTTTTAGAAATAAAGTTAGATGAAAATGGCATAGTAATTAGAAACAAAGCTAGATTGGTTGCTAAAGGATATAATCAAGAAGAAGGTATTGATTTTGATGAAACCTTTGCACCTGTAGCTAGATTAGAAGCCATTAGACTTTTACTTGCATTTGCATGTCATATGAACATTAACTTATTTCAAATGGATGTAAAAAGCGCATTTTTAAATGGATTTAATGAAGAAGTTATGTAGAACAACCACCAGGTTTTGAAGATCACGAATTTTCAAATCACGTTTTTAAATTGCACAAAGCTTTATATGGTTTGAAACAAGCACCTAGAGCTTGGTATGATAGGTTAAGTAAATTTCTAATAGAAAATGATTTTACAAGAGGAAATGTTGATAAAACTTTGTTTTTGAAAAGAAAAAGTAAAGATTTACTTGTAGTACAAATATATGTAGATGACATTATTTTTGGTGCTACTAACGAATCTCTTTGTCAAGAATTTGCAAAGTTGATGCAGGGAGAATTCGAGATGAGCATGATGGGAGAACTCAACTTCTTCCTTGGACTCCAGATCAAACAATGCAAGGAGGGAATCTTTATCAACCAAACCAAGTACACAAGAGAACTACTCAAAAAGTTTGGTATGGAAACAATGAAACCCCTCGGAACTCCAATGAGTCCTTCATGCAAGCTAGACAAAGATGAAGAAGGTAAAAGGTTGATCAGAAGTATTATCGAGGTATTATCGGATCCCTTCTTTATTTAACAGCAAGTAGACCAGATATTATGTTTCAGTATGTTTATGTGCTAGATTTCAATCTGAACCTAAAGAATCACATTTAATAGCTGTTAAAAGAATTTAAGATATCTAAATGGAACAAAAATGTAGGTTTATGGTATTCTAGAGACTCCACATTAAACCTAATTGCATATTCAGATTCTGATTATGCCGGATGTAAAATTAGATAGAAAAAGCACAAGTGGTGCATGCCATTTCTTAGGAAGTAACTTAATCACATGGTTTAGCAAAAAGCAAAATTCAGTTGCATTATCAACTACTGAAGCTGAATATGTAGCAGCTGGAAGTTGCTGTGCGCAAATCCTATGGATTAAGCGACAACTTGAAGACTATGGTATCACACTTAATAAGACACCCATAAATGTGATAATACTAGCGCAATCAATTTAACTAAAAATCCAATTCAACACTCAAGGACAAAACACATAGAAATTAGATATCATTTTATAAGAGAACATGTAGCTAATGATGAAATTTGTTTAGATTATGTAAACACTGAAGAACAATTAGCTGACATCTTTACAAAACCCCTAAGTGAAGAAAGGTTTGAATATCTTAGAGGAGAATTAGGAATTTGTAATCCTTTTGAATAAATTTTGAAATCCTTAAGGAAATGCATCTAGAATTCTTTCAATTCCTCAAAATCTTAAGGAAATTTATCTAGAATTCATATCAAAATGATTTATCAAGACTCAATGATTATGAATCATACACAAAATCAAATCCGGAATCATTTCAAACATTCAGAAAATTTCAATTTTTTTTTGTTCTGAAATGGTCTCCGAGCCGACTCGTGTGTACCGGAGTCGACTCGAGTTTCTCTGAAACTTGGGAGCCGACTCCTGGTATGAGCGAGTCGACTCGAGTTCGAGATTTCTCTCTGTGATTTAGGCGAGCCGACTCGAGGTTATGCGCGAGTCGACTCGACGTGGTCCCAGGTCGATTATCTAGGGCACGAGTCGACCCGACGGTCATTTCTAACTTTTCTAATCCTTCGTTTCTCTCTACAAAAATCTCCCAAACCCTCCAAATCTTCCAAATACTTCCGATTAATCACTCCAATCAAATCTATGGCACCCAAAACCCGTGGAGCCAGCAGTAGAGGCGCCGGGATGAAGAGGAAAAGGACCGTGCGACGACCCGTACGCGAGCCGTCCGTGGATTCTACATCTTCTTCTTCCAGTGATTCTCCTGCTCCTACTTCTAATCCTCAGGTAGACCTCCTAGCTAGTAGAGTTGTGACAACGGGAAGGAAGGTCGATTTTGAACTTTTTGAGAATGAGGGATTCATCATAGGAAGACAGTTATTGGAGATGGGGCTTGAGAAAATTTGCTCATTGGACTGTCCTACTTATCCAGCCTTGGTGAAGGAATTTTATAAGAATTGACTAGAGGAGACAATGGGTTAGTAAGCAAGTGAGAGGTATGGTCTAAACATTACTGACACTATCTTATCTAGACTTTTAAACCTTTCATTATCTGGACCTTGCACATTTGCTTCAGAGGATAGGTCTCCTGCTCTCACCAGACTATTGCATAGAGACTTTGAAGGATTTGAGGAAGTTCTTGCCAGTCAACTGCCATTGGAACTTAGACTATTACATAATATCTGCAGTAGAGTTTTATTTCCCAAAACAGGCAGGTTTGACTATGTTTCAGAGAGGGACATTTTCATTATGGATGCTATTGTATCAGGAAAACCTTTTAATCTACCTAGAATGATTTTATGGTACATGGCTGATTGTGGAAGAAAAGGAAATCATGTCTTCCCTATGGTATGATCTTAACTCAGTTGTTCAGGAGCCAAGGGATTGTGTTTAGTGACAGTGAGCCCAAGAAGGAATTAAGACACACAGACTATTATACCTTGGCCACTATCAACAGAATGGGTTTTATCAAAAGAAATGGAATTTGGGAAAGGAAGAACAGTTTAGAGGATAGAGCTGAGGCACCTAGACATTCATCTCCAGAGCCACCTCAGACTTCTTTCATACCAGACCCAGTTCCAGCTCCATCAGAGATTCCTGTCCCTGCTTCTGCTTCTACATCTGCTCCTGCTCAGTCCTCTGTTTCTACATCTATCAGTTTTTCAGGCACTCAGTTAGAGCAGCTTAGGTCTCTATTCAAATCAGAGTTAATTGAGCATGAGACCAGATTGAAAACTGAATTTGAAGAAAAATTTATGAACTTGAGAGAAGCACTTTATTCTATTAATGATCGAGTATCATCAATTGAAGCCAATGTTAGCTCATCCACCTCCTCCTTGAATGAAGACTTGAAGAATATTTGAAGAATTGAAGGATATTTGTGGAGATGGTGAGACGTATGCTAAATGTAATGCAGAGCTTCAAGACAAAATTTCAAGTGCATGCAAATTTGTTGATGAAAAGCTAAAAGATTATGTCAAGATTCAATGTGAAGGAATGCATAAGATTATAGAACATTTAACTAGAATTACTAGGCAACACTTTTGATTTCTCTTTATGTATTTGAGTTTGATGTAATGAATGTTAAATTTGCAGTTATGAATTTTGAAGTTATATGTAGTAATTGAACTTTGATGTAATGCTTTTTGATGTTAATGTTCAGTTCATTTCAATGTTGTGTACATTTGAGATATGATGTTTTGAAGTATACCTTGAATACATTAATGTATTTCTTAACCTTTTTGTTGATTACAAAAAAGGGGGAGAAATATTTAAATCGTATATGCTTTCAAGTTGATTCAAGTTTGTTAATTTTCTTTAAGAACAAGAAATCATTAAAAAGGGAGAAAGTGTATTTAATTGTATATGCAATTTAAGACAAAAATTTTGAGTTTTATTAAGGGGAAGAGATAACTTAAGTATCATTTGCTCAAAGCTCAAAATTTAAAATTTTTTATGAATTATAAAAGTAAATTCATAGGGGGAGCTACCTCATTGAGGGGGAGCCTTTCCATGAACATAAATCTTTGATTTTAGAATCACATTTCTGTTAAGTTTAACTCGCATATACTTTATGTTTTTGTTATCATCAAAAAGGGGGAGATTGTTGAGAAATTATTGAAACATAATTGCCCCAACTTATTGATTTTGATGATTTCCAAAAGACATTACTTTACTTTCTAAAAGGCTATGAACATGTTAAGTCAATCAATGAAATATTCTTACTATAAGCAATTTCAAATTGGAAACTATGAACTGTTAAAAATGTAATGAGTTTATGAATCAATTGAACATATGTTTCAGTGAGCTATACTTAAGAATTCAAAAATGACTTTCTATACCAATCTTTTAAAGATCAATGACTTAATGAAAATACTTTGAAATTGAGCATTACTGTTAAATCAACTTTATTTAAATCATATTTATATTTCAAAGTTGGTTGGGATGATTTTCAAAGCAAATCAGAATGTTTTCTGATTTTTGTATCAGTCCCGAGCCGACTCGAGAGTTTCCGAGTCGACTCCTGTGATTATATGATTTTTAATGTTGTCTCGAGTCGACACTTGAATTTTCAAGAGTCGACCCCTGAACTTTCGCGAGCCGACTCGTGACTGTGCGAGCCGACTCGACTCAGACGGCAGAAAGACTCATTTTTGAGTGCCTCTCGAGTCGACTCCCAGCTCTTCGCGAGTCGACCCCTGAAAGTCAAGAGTCGACTCCCAGCTTTTCACGAGTCGACCCCTGAAAATTCTCTTTTTGGTGCGTTTCTGGATTCACGTGTCCGAGTCGACTCGCACAGACTCGAGCCAACTCCCCGGAATCTGGGCGGTAATTTTTGAGTTGACACATCAGCACCAACGGTAATATTTTGAATCAACGGCTATATTTTACTGTGTCTAACGGCTATATCTTTTCAGGATCTATAAATAGAGAGCCAGATTCAAATAGAAACAACACATATACATATTGAAAAACAAGAGAGAAAAATAGAGAGAACCTATTGAATATCAAAAAGGGGGAAACTGAGAGTATTGTAGAATCATTTGATTCAAGGAGAGATTCAATCTTTGGATTTGAGAGAGAGATTCGTGTGCATCGATTAATCAACTCTCAAAGCTCAAGAGGAAGGCAAAAAGCAATCCAACGTGCAAAATCTTCAGCCATTTCCAAGTTCAAAAAGAGGCAACACATTCTCCAAAGCTTATCAACGATTGAGGAATCTTGCTGAGGCATCGATTCAACTCTTCAAGGAGAAAAGGGAGAAAGCCATTGCTACAATCATCCGAAAAACCATCAGGCGTTTCTAACCCTAGTTTTTATTTATTCTTAAATTTGTATATCTGCTCAAGAAGGAGCATCTTTGTTAAAATACTTTGATTTCTCTTGGTTACTGGTTCAATCAGTGGATTGAATCAGTGGAGGTAGGTTTACCTCGTTACAAGCCGGAGTGCTTGTGTTGGGTTCGTTGTGATCCCGCAAAACAACGAGTAAGGTTTGTTGTTAGCCCGCAAAACAATGTGTAGGGTTTTTGTGCTGGTAAGCCCGCAAAACCAGCTGGGTTCGTTGTGATCCCGGTGAAAACAACAAGTTAGAGTTGTGATCTTGTAAAACAACTCAGCTGTAATCGGTGTGATTATAGTGGACCCAAGTGATCCTTGGGAGTGGATGTAGGTGTTGGATACACCGAACCACTATAAATCTTTTGTGTTTGCCGTGTTCATTTTCTCTATCTCTATCTCTCTTTGTTAACTGCTAGTTCTTTGCTTATTAGTTAATCTCACTTGCACGCACATCTTGCTAACTAATCAACTAAAGTTAAAAAGGGCTTAAATTTTTAAGAACCCAATTCACCCCCCCCTCTTGGGTTGCCATCTGGGCCAACATCCCTGCATTAACTTGGCAAATTCTTGACATAGAGAATCGTTAGTAGCGCCAAAAATAATGTCATCAACATATATTTGTACTACAAGTAAATCTTTACTTTTTCTTTTCAAAAATAATGTTTTATCAACATTTCCTCTTGTGAAATCATTTTCAATTAAGAATTTACTTAACCTATCATACCAAGCTCTAGGTGCTTGTTTCAAACCATATAAGCTTTGTGCAATTTAAAAACGTGATTTGAAAATTCGTGATCTTCAAAACCTGGTGGTTGTTCTACATAAACTTCTTCATTTATAAATCCATTTAAAAATGCGCTTTTAACATCCATTTGAAATAAGTTAAAGTTCATATGACATGCAAATGCAAGTAAAAGTCTAATGGCTTCTAATCTAGCTACAGGTGCAAAGGTTTCATCAAAATCAATACCTTCTTCTTGATTATATCCTTTTGCAACAAGTCTAGCTTTGTTTCTAATTACTATGCCATTTTCATCTAGTTTATTTCTAAAAATCCATTTTGATCCTATTACTGAATGATTTTTAGGTCTTTCAACTAAAGTCCATACATTATTTCTTGTAAATTGATTTAATTCTTCTTGCATTGCTAACATCCAATTATTATCTTTTTCAGCATCTTCTATAGTTTTAGGTTCAATTTGTGATACAAATGCAAGATGATTACTAATATTTCTCATATATGATCTAGTTCTTATACCTTGAGATGGATCACCTATAATCAATTCCTTGGGATGACTATGGGCATATCTCCAGTCTCTTGGAAGATCTATATCATTATGATCAATATTGACATCATCGTCCTTATGTGAATCATCATCTTTAGCTTCTTGCTCATGATCTGAAGATACTTCAATATTAAGTTTTTCAAGATCTTTTTCAATTATGTTTGTATCTTCCTCATCATCAATCTTTTCAGATCCAGTTGCTAAAGATTCATCAAACACTACATGTATGGATTCTTCAACAATTAAGGTTTTCTTGTTAAAGATTCTATAAGCTTTACTAGTTGTTGAATAACCTAGAAAAATTCCTTCATCAGATTTAGCATCAAATTTTCCTAAGTTGTTTTTACCATTATTATGAATGAAACATTTACATCCAAATGCATGAAAGTATTTTATATTTGGTTTTCTTTCATTCCATAATTCATAAGGTGTTTTCTTTAATATTGGTCTTATTAAAGCTCGATTTAAGATGTAGCATGCTGTGTTAATAGCTTCCGCCCAAAAGTACTTTGGTAGGTTACTTTCGCATAGCATGGTACGGGCCATGTCTTCTAGAGTCCTATTTTTCCTTTCAACTACACCATTTTGCTGTGGAGTCCTAGGGGCTGAAAAATTATGATTAATTCCATTTTCAGTGCAGAAATTTTCAAATAAGTGATTTTCAAATTCTGTTCCATGATCACTTCTTAGAGATACTATAGTAGTGTTTTTCTCATTTGTGACTTTCTTGAAGAATTTCAGGAATATCGAGAAAGTCTCATCTTTGTGAGCTAAAAACATTACCCAAGTATATCTAGAATAATCATCTACAATCACTAGACCATATTTCTTTCCTCCTAGACTTGTGGTTCTAGTAGGTCCAAATAGGTCCATGTGAAGTAGCTCTAAAGCCCTAGAAGTTGAAACAACATTTTTAGATTTGAAAGAACTTCTAGTTTGTTTTCCAAATTGACATGCATCACATATTTTGTTGTTTTCAAAATCTAGTTTAGGTAAACCTTTAACTAAATCCATTTTAATTAGTTTTGAAATAAGGTGTGTGCTTGCATGACCTAATCTACGATGCCATAACCAACTAATTTCATTTATGTTAGCATTGTCAGCAATTAAGCAATGATCACTCAGATAATTTTTCTAGATCAACTAAGTACACATTGCCATGTCTATAACCAGTAAAACAATGCTATCATAATGGAATTAGTTACATGCAATAGAAGATTTAAATGAAACATTAAAGTTTTTATCACATAGTTGGCTTATACTAATTAGATTATGCTTAAACCATCAACATAAAGTACATTATCAATAAATGTAGATGGAGTTATACGAACTTTACCAAGGCCCATAATTTGACCTTTACCGTTATCGCCAAACGTCACAACTCCACCTTTCTTTTCTTCCAGGGTGATGAATTCATCTTTGTCACCCGTCATATGTCTTGAGCAGCCACTATCAAGGTACCACTTTTTCTTTGATCTTTTGGCTACAAGACATTCCTGCAACATAATTTAAACTTTATGTTTAGGTACCCAAGCTTTCTTGGGTCCTTCATGGTTAGTAGCAACAAAAATTGTTCCTTTCGGAACCCATATTTTCTTTGCTTTAACATTTAACTTGTTGTTATTATTTAATGTTTTGCATTCAAAAGATTTATGTCCTTTTTGATTACATTTAAAACAAGTATATTACTTTGGTTGGCTTTTATAAAAATATTTTTAATGATTTTTGTTTTCTAATGTGTTATACCCTAAACCTGCTTTGTCAAAAACTGCTTTTTGACTATCTAAAATCATATTTAGTTTTGTTGAGCTTAGAGTAAATTTTTCAACAATGTCTTTATACTTTTTAACATCTTTCTTTAATAAATCATTGTCTTTAGAGATTGATTCTTTTTCTAAAGCTAAGGTTTCTAATTGAACTTTTAAATCTTTTGTTGAGATTTTAGTTTCAGATTTCAATAAATCTATTTCTTGATTAATATTTTCTCTTTCTTTCCTAAGTTCTTCTTTTTCATTAGTTAAGTTCTTAACTTCTAAAGCTAATTCATTTTTACTTTTAGTTAAGCTAATATTGTCATTTTTCAAAACTTATACTTCTTTTTCAAAGATTTAAAATCAATCATCAATTCATTGAAAGCTTCAAACATTTCATTAAATGTAAATTCATCATTTGAGTTTTCAGAACTTACCTCATTGTCGTTGTCGTCGTTGTTGGCCATGAAGCAGATATTGGCAACTTCCTTTTGTTCATTTTCTTCCGATGAGGAAGATTCATCAGACCATGTTGCCATGTATGCTTTCTTCTTTTTCTTATAGGCCTTTTTCAGCAAAGGACAATCATATTTAAAGTGCCCTGGCTTTTTGCACTCATAACATACCAAGGGCTCTTTTTCTTTTTCTTTCTCCTTATCCTTTTTCTTATCTTTTTCTCCATCAAATCTT
Source organism: Calamus simplicifolius (assembly GCA_900491605.1). NCBI lineage: Eukaryota > Viridiplantae > Streptophyta > Magnoliopsida > Arecales > Arecaceae > Calamus > Calamus simplicifolius. The sequence goes on along the minus strand of UESW01002488.1, from coordinate 198,020 downwards.
GCTCCAAATTTCTTTTTATGGAATGCCTTTTTCTCATAAACCTTCTGAATTTTTTTGCCAAGAGAGCAGTTTCATCATCATCCTCATCATTACTTTCACTGCTGCTCTCTTTCATTTCTGCAGTCTTGAGGGCAAGAGTTTTCTTCCTTTTTGTTTTCTCCTCAACATGCTGCTTCATCGTCAGCTCGTGGGTCATTAAGGATCCTAGAAGCTCCTCTAAAGGTAGTGCATTGAGGTCCTTTGCTTCTTGGATAGCAGTGACTTTTGCTTCCCACGCTCTTGGTAGTGACCTAAGAATTTTGCGCACAAGGTCAGCATTAGAATAAATTCTACCAAGACTCTTTAAACCATTCACAATATCAGTGAATCTAGTGAACATGCATGTGATGGTTTCAGTTTGTTCCATTGTAAACAATTCATATTTATGAACCAAAATATTTATTTTTGATTCCTTAACTTGGTTTGTTCCTTCATGAGTTATTTCCAACCTATCCCAAATTTCTTTTGCGGAATTACATGTTGAGATTCGGTTGAATTCATTAGAGTCTAAGGAACAATATAAAATATTAATGGCTTTAGCATTTAGTTGTGCCATTCTCCTATCATTATCATTCCAATCCCTTTCGGGTTTAGGAACAATAGTGCCATCAATAATGTGTGGGTGTACTAGGTCCGTTTATTATTACTCCCCACAATTCATAGTCCGAAGCTTGAATGAATATTCTCATTCTAGCTTTCCAATATGAATAGTTGGTTCCATTAAATAAAGGAGGTCTATTCGTAGAATGACCTTCAGCAAAACATGAACCACTTTGTGTTGCCATAAGGATCTTTAGCCCTTGATCGTGAGATCAAATTCTAAATGAGCACTTGCTCTGATACCAATTGTTGGCCCAGATGGCAACCCAAGAGGGGGGGGTGAATTGGGTTCTTTAAAAATTAGCCCTTTTTAAATAGTTTGCTTGAGATTAATGAGGGCAAATGCAAGATAACTATAAAGTGCAGTGAGTAAGATAGAGATAGATAAAGAGACAATGAGACACTGCAAACACAAAGATTTTATAGTGGTTCGGTGTATTCAACACCTACGTCCACTCCCAAGATTCACTTGGGTCCACACTATAATCTCTCTAGATTACAGCGAGTTGTTTTCCAAGCTCACAACTCAAACTTGTTGTTTTACCGGGTGCACAACGAACCCAGCTGGTTTTACTCGGGCTTACCAGCACAAAACCCTACACGTTGTTTTTCACGGGCTCACAACTAACCCAAGCTTAAACAAGCTTAACCCGAGGTAAAACTACCTCCTCTAGTTCAATCCCCCAGATTGAACTAGGCAAAAATAAGATAAGTATTGTGTGTGAATACAAAGCTCCTCAATGAGCAAATATACAAATTAAGAATAATAAGGTTTAGAAAAGCCTGATTTGTAGATAGGTTGGCTTTTGATCTTTTCTTCTTTTCTTCTTCTCCTTGCTGGATTGAATCAAGCCTCAGCTCCGATTCTTCGTGGTTGAAGCAGTTGAGAAGGGTTGAAAAGCAAGAAACGAATCTCCTTTCTCCAAGTTGGGAAATCCTTCCAAGACTTTGATTTTGAACGCTTTGGATTCCTCTTGAGCCTTTTGGAGTGGAGTGGATTTGAGCTAGAAGGTTTTCCTTTCAAGATTCAAGCTCACGGATTTTTTGAAGTGGGATTTGTCTATCTCAGATTTTCTCTTTGTTTTTCAGATTTTCCGTTTTTCTCTCTTCTCTCTTTTTTTGAACAATAGACTCCCCTTTTTATAGATTTCTTTTACACCTCTTTTGGAATAAAACTATCCGTTGGAGTGTACCTTCTATCAAAATATATCCGTTAGAAATGAGTAAAAATAGAAATGTTACCGTTAGAGCTGATCTGGCAACTTTTTTTCGTTCCAGGTGGGTTGGAGTCGACTCTAACTTTTCTGGAGTCGGCTCTAGCTCGAGGCGTTTTAAAATGATATTTCCGGAGTCGTCTCTGGCTTTTCTGGGGTCGACAAGAAACTTTTCCGGAGTCGACTCTAACTTACCCGGAGTCGACTCTAGGTTGGAGCCAGAAAAATTGACTTTCTGCTTCGTCTGTGAGAGTCGACTCTAAAGTCTCGGAGTCGACTCTAATGACCGTGCCAGTTCCGGAGTCGGCTCTGTGATTCTCGGAGTCGACTCTAATGTCTGCAATTCTTACCTAGACATTAGATTCGATCCAGAACACATTGTAACTCTTGATTTTGATCTTTCAATAGTCTTATAGGCTGAACACTAAATCAAAATCATCAGAGCCTTCAAAAATTATACTCAAATAGTTTTGTTAATCATCAAAATCATCAATTGGGTCAACAGTACCACTGACAGACCGATGTACCATCGGCTCTCAACAAAAAGCCCAATGTACAATTGGCATCGAAGACTCGATGTACCTTTGGATTCAAAAGCCCAATGTACCATTGGCATCGAAGACCCGATGTACCATCGGATTCAAAAAGCCCAAGTCATCCTTGGTAATCCAAGACCGATATTCCATCGATGCTTTGAAGTCCAAGTCATCCTTGTCGGCCCAAGCTCGACGTTTCATCAGTGCTTGGAAGCCCGGGTCCCTGGGGGGCAAACACGACCCGTCTCCCTTGGCTCTCCCAAAGGGGTCCAGCCCTATACGACTAAGTTAAAGTTGCATGAAAAATAAAAGCAGCCCCTCAGTGCTGACGAAGCCCTCAGGGGTCCTATGTCAGCAACCCAGGGACTCAGAGAAGAGATCACGGTTTAAATTTTCATTGATGAAAAATTATACTTCATTAACGTTAGTGTATACAAAATGCCGACCAAGTCGGACTTGGTACAAAAACAAAAATGAAGAACTACAAAATCAAGGTCCGGCCGCGGGCTCGCCATCTGAAGCCTCATCGGACTCTGAATCCGGCCCAATGTCCATGACCTGGGGGAGGTTCAAGACTCGGGCAACTTTCTTCTTGGCATCGACGAACCCCTGGACGTAGAAATCGGCATTAGCTTCAACCAGCTCGTGGGTGAAGTGCTCCGATGCCTTAAACTCCTCCACGGCCACGGCAACTCTGGCCTCGATAGCAGCCTCCACCTCAACAACTCGGGCCTCCTTCTCCGCCACCAAAGAGGCTGCTGCTGCCCTCTCGACCTTCATTGCCTTCACCTCTTCCTCAACCCGCTTCGCCCGGTCCTCGGCCTCCTAAATGGCGAGTTCAGGTCAGCTATATGGAGGTTTCGGACTTCAATTGCGCCCTTGGCCTCTGTGAGCTGGTTGAGCGCCACCCACCGTCGGTCAGCCTCGGCCTCAATTCTGCTCTCAGCCTCCTTTATTTTATCAGTGCACTCGGCCCTTACCAATTCCAAGGCCTTCTCCGCAGCCCCGGCCCGAGCCTGGGCGTCCTCGGCATCCTGCTGGACTTGGCGGGCAACAGATTCCCCCTCGCCGATGGCCTCCCAAGCGAGCACGATGGAGTTGGTCACCTGCACTCAGAGTGTCAGCTATGGAAATTGCTTAAGTGCACTAAACTAAGGGCAAGAAGAAAAAATACTTACTCGAACGAGAGCTGAGAAGATCTCCTGGAAGAACCTATTCGCCCCCAGGGTTCGGAGCTCCTCTTGAATATCATGCTGAACGACTTAGGACATGAGTTGTTCAGCCCAGCGCCTGTCGTTTGTCAATGAAAAACCGCGAAGGATCGGCTCGGCCCTGTTCCCCTCGGTGGTCCCAAAGTACTCCGGCTCGGTGTGCGGAGGGCTACTCGCCGGCATCTGCTCGGGGGGCAAGCTCGCCGCCCCTGATGGCCCTTCCCCCCAACTCTTGTCTACTTCGGCTGGAGCAGGTTCATTGGGAGCTCGGGGTTCCTCCATTGCCGCCGGCTCCTCCATTGTCGCCGGCTCCTCCATCGTCGCCCCCTTGTCCGCTGCCCCCTCTGGCGGGGTGTCAACCGTCAGGTCCACCTCCGGGGCTGGTGGAGTCTCGCGCCGCTCGGCCGGCGAAGACACCCTCGCAATAAGGCGCTTGGGGGGCGGCACCTGCTGCCCCTTACTCGGGCCGCCCTGGGCCCTCATCCTCTTGACTGCGGCCTTCTTGACCATGGCAGTCGAAGGCTTCATTGCTGCATAGCATCAGTCGGAGTCAAAAAAAAAAAGAGAGAGAAGAAAAAAGAGGAGGAGGAAGGGGCAATTTGACTAAGTGCTGGGGCGTCTATTACTCACCGCTCTATGTGGTGAGGCCCGCCAGCTGGAGGTTGTGCTCCGACAGAAGCAAGCTATATCTGGGGATGTTGGCAGTCAACAGTTGCCCCAGCGCTTCTTGGTCTCCTGGGAGGATGGTGGAGTTCATGTTGGGTCGGAGGTTGGGATCCCCCCACTGGGACTTAACTTGATCAAAGTTAACAAAAAAGAAACGGGATTTCTATCCCTTGACCGAGGTAGGGAGAAGAAGCTTGAGGACCCGACCGGGTCGGGGCTAGAATAGCCACCAACCCCTCTGCTGCCAGAGAGTGTAAAAGCAATGGAAGAGAGAGAGAGTTGGAGGGTGATTTGGAGGTGGTGGCAAAGGATAAGGAAGGCGCAAACGGTTCGAAGGGAGTTTGGAACCAGTTGAGCAGGAGTCAAAGAGTAATAGTCCAAAAGGTTAATAAAAAAGGGATGAAAGGGTAGACGAATGCCTAACCTAAGGAAAATCTGGTAAATAGCCACTCTGCCGGGCCGGGAGGAGACCACCCTGTCATCGGGGGTCGGAAGGAAGAGCCCAACATCTCGGGGTACTCGGTAACGGGCCCTAATTTTGGCTAAGTCTTGATCCGTTACTGTGGAGGCAGTCCCCTCCGGGGATTCCGCCCCCGCCCTTAAAGAGGCGCCGGCCGCCGCCTGGCGCCTCCTCGCTGGGGCCCGGCCGGCCGCCACCGAGCGTCCCCTTGCAGGGGCTCTGTTAGCAGCCGGTCGTTGGGACAAGGGAAGACGGTCCTCCGGATCGGAGGACCATGAAGAAGAAGGAGATGGAGAGGCACAAAGCCTCGAGGGAGAAATATGGTTGTCAGAGGGAGTAGAAGTCCAAGATGGTGAGGAAGCCATGACAAAAGTTTGGGGAAGAAGAAGGAAGGATGGAGAAGGACAGAAGGCTAACCTGGAGAAAGAAATGGCGAGGGGCGATTCTTGGGTTGCAGAAGGAGCAGAGGACCAGAGGAAGAAGATAACTGGAGTAAAATGGCGAGTATTCAGCCTTCGCCTGGGTTTTATCAAGTTTCAAATTGTCCCGCCTCGATTTGCCAGCCACGCGGACTCCCGCTATAGGCTGGACCGCCTCGGCAGGCGTTCGGTGCATGAAACAAACCGCCTTTGGCCAATGATGGGACACCGCTGATGCTAACGCCATGATGGCAATGATGACGGCCACTTTTTGCAAATTTCGAAAGGATAACCCTGCCTTAAGGGCGATCGCGGCAGATCGGACGGACGGTAGCGGCTGCCCCTTCGCATCCCTCAAGTCGCCCGCGCTAAGTTATCGCAGCATCCAGAAACACGTGTCCGGGAGTAGTTGACAGTGGACGGGGATCAGCCACTAGGAAGGTGACACCCCTTTCGCTTCGTCAAAGTGGATCCGCTTCGTCTCAGGGGCGAGGGGGCATCTGATATAGCTGATCCAACAACGTTAGGGTTAACGGTAAAGGAGACTGACAGCCTCCCGCTTCGGCCTCCGAGGCCCACCTCCGAGGCCAGCCTTCGAGGCCAACCTCCGAGGCCGACTTCCGAGGCCCACCTCCGAGGCCAACCTCCGAGGCCCACTTCGGAGCCTTCCACCTTCGAGGCCCGCTTCGGCCCCCCGAGGCATCCGTCATGGTCTGGCCCTTGGGACCCAGTAGCTTATAGCAATGGGTCACCTGGCACGCCCACGCGGCCCACTACTCGCCTGCTACGATACGTCGCCATGCCTCATTAAGGCGTATGATCCTCCATGCGTCCATAACAGTACATGGTCATGCCCTGTTACGACGTGCAACCCATCACTCGCCTGCGACCATGCATGGCCATATCCCGTTACGGCGTACGACACATCACAGGCCTACGGCTGCATGCGGCCATACCTCTTAACGGTGCGTACCTATTGCAGTCGCGGCCGCCCGATACTTGTAAGACCGTATTGATAGGTGGCAAATCAAGCAGGACACCTCTAACGCACAGTAACGATACAGATTGTCATTGTCAGCCCCTCCTTTTTGTCCGTTATCGGACGGGGATATCATGAAATCAGAAACCTTCTGGAAACAAGGAGAAGAGGAGATATTTGAACAGGTATAAAAGCTCACATTTACAACGAGGCAAGGATCTTGAACCCTAACTCTCTAGCTTTCTTCTGCTAGCTAACTCATGTCTGTTCCTGAGTGACTGACTTAAGTGTCGAAGGGTTCCCACCGAAATATCCAGTCTTCGAAACTTTTCTTACAGGAGTTCGGCAAGAAGGACCTTCGTTTCCCTGGCGTTCAAGGAAAGTGACTCGGCGCCAACAGTTTCTACATTCAGAATCCTTATACAACAATCCCTGCCAACAAAGTTAGTGCTTCACAGCAAACCTCAGAGTAGAAATCCCTCGCAAAGGATCAGAGATATTAAGGACGAGATGGAAGAAGAGCATTTAGCTTAATAGAGCTGACATTTAAATTAATATGCAATGTATCCTTGTACAATAATCCCTGCCAACAAATTAGTGCTTCACAGCAAACCTCAGAGCAGACATCCTTTGCAAAGAAAACTTATTATGGGTTCCCAAATAGGATATTCTCCTCTTCTACTTCAGTTTTGTTGCCAGATACCAAAAGCCAGATCTCTGATATTTTTTCTACTCTCCCCTCCATAATCTCAACTAATGTAAATGCGCGCAAGGTCCCCTCCCCGGCATCTGAAGTTTGCAGTTGATTTTGGTCTTCTCTAGTGCCTGAAGAGCTAGCTCCTTGCACCATCTTTACCCTGGGCACAATAGCTCCATTCAAGTAGATGGTGTTGTCAGTGCCAACTACCATCATCTTCCGAAGACCATTCCCATATGCCAGCTGTTTATGCATATGGCCGAACACTACTATCGGAATGGGAATTTGGGTGTTCCTTTGCAAATCTGATATGGCTTGAGCAAGATCTGTAGTAGTTATTTTATGTAAGAGATTGGCATCAAAATCATGATGATAGAAAGAATGTTAACATAAAAGCAACTACCTGGATCACCATGGTCGCCACCTCCAAATACCCAATCTCTTCCACAAATGTCACTGACCTTGGATCCTAAGCCTGCATATGTTGAAGGTACGAAAATGAGGGAAAGATTTCAGTTGTAAGTCATTCAATTACCAAGATGCAAAGAATTTAACAGATCCAGAAACCTGTAGGGCCATTATGTGCAAGAAATATAATAGAATGTCCCTCCGGCGTCCCTAAAGCAGCTTCATAAATTTTCTTTGCACTAGCCTCCATGTCATTGACTCCATACCTAAAGCGAGAATAAATGCATCAGATGAATGTTATCAAGAAAGACAATTGAAAAGCATCTACAGTTGTACACCGCCTTACATTATTATCCTATCAAATATATGCAGCATTGCTGGATCATTAAGGATCCTAATCAAAAGAATAGAAGATTAAAACAAATCTAGACTGCTATTAAAGCATGCGCAGCATTATCACATTTGTCAGGATTTAATAAATGGGAGACCAGATTTGAAGCTTATTCATCAAGATGATGAGTTTAGCTAAGTGACTAAATTTTTAATAAGCTCGAGTCCTGATCATGACTGCCTTTAGTAAGTCTGATATGCTAATTACTTTAGTTAACAAGAAAAAGCTTAGAAAAGAATGACAGAGATAATTTTCAGGCAGACAAATGCACAATATACACTGAAAGAACTGGTGATTGGTAGGAATTCACTAATTTCGGAACATGGAGATGAGCTGATGAGAGGTCTATGGTTGAATTCTATGGAGGGCCCTGGATCATGAAAGTCTTACTAGAAAATTAGACTATCGATTCAATAGTCCACTCCTTGCAGATAATGCAAGCCAGCCTAGTGGAACTTTTTAGTTTCTTGGCCTGGGCTATGTGATGAAATATTCCAGGTCTGCTTTTACTGCTATCATCATATGAATATTGCAAGGAAGGTCCACTACCATGAATAATTTTTCAAATAATAATGTGCTCGGTTACGTGATGAAATAAATGCAGGTCATCCTGACCAAAAGAAATTGACCATAATCGCCAGAGATGCTAAAAGCAACAACTCCAACAAATAGGTTGAGATTAATAATATCAAGGGAAACTTAAGATCAACAATCAAATCCAGGAAGTAGAAATTGTGTAATGAGATGAGTCCCATGTCCCATATTGCTTAATCCTTTATGGCCTTAGCAATCACAAAACCATAGTTGTCAGAACCGGACCGAACCGGCCGGTTGGAACGGTTGAACCGGGACCCGAAGGCCAAGCCGGTCCGGTTTCAATATAAAACCGAATGTGTAAGTGACCCAGAATAACCCGGTCAACCCATCTGGTTCACCCATGAACCGATCAATCCAACCCGAACCGGTTTGGGTCACGGGTTTTATTATAATGTTAACCTTGAATTTTTTTATTAAAAAATTATTAATATAAATATATTTTTATATTAATATAATTGATCGATGGTTGAACCAGTGACCCAACGGTTGAACCAGTGACCCGGTGACCCGAGCCCTTTGGCCGGGTCAATGTCCGGGCTGGGTCTGACAACTATGCAAAAAACTTGTGTTTTGATAAACCAAATAAATGATATATGTTTATATGAATAATCAAAATGAACACTATGATTAAGATATAAAATAAATCTAAAACTGATCACAAGAATTGCTAAACAAACCCAAGAAACTAACATTAAAATATCATGTTACCTGAGTTTACAAGTGATATAACAAGATGGTGAAGATATAGTCAAAGATGATCAACAGTGACAACAATAATAGTCACTGAGTATCCTGAATCCAAACACCAAACCTTCTTGGTCGTCTCATCCCATACCTCATCCATGCTGATGTTGTATGTGAAAGGCTAATGCTCAGTGCTAAATTTTCCATGCTTAACTGGTTCCCTTTGCAGGAAAACCAACTATCAAGTAAAACAAAACACCAAGCTATACCATTGCCACTGCTTCCAATGCATTCACTTCTATCATGAATCCTCGAAATGAACTTAAGAAATATGAGAAATTATGAAAATGGACGAACAACCAAAGTACAGATTGCAACAAGGGGAAAAAGATGAAGTGGACAGAATGGGGTTTGACACTTTCACTTTGGATAGCATCCCATGGTTAAGTGATATATATGACCAACCTGGAAGAAAGAAGCCTTCGCCGAAATATTCTGTCACCCCCACAAGAGAATGGCCGGCCACCAACAATAGAGAGTCTTGATGTTGGGAAATCCAAACGCTGGTAGCCAACATGTTGTTCACCAAGACTGGCAGTGACAGGAAAAAAAAAAGAGAGGATGTTTGAGCATATTCTTCCATTCCACATGATCTGAACAAGACAACTTTAGGACAATCAAATTCAGTGTTTCTAGTAAATTATACAAAATCAGCATAAGCTACACAGGTGTGGAGCGAAGTTCACTTTTTTCAAGTTTTGATGTTTAATGGTTATATGTCAACACTATTATTTTGTTGAAACAGTAAATCAAATCCATATTTGTTTTGTATGATATTGCACGCATGTATTGACATTTTAAATCAAGTGTACAGCATACTTTTGTTTCAGAAAATTTGGTATAGATCTGTTCACAAAACAACCACACATGGTTAATAATTGATACCCATGCAGTTACATCTCAAAATCTTTGGAAACATTAACTACAGAATTAACCCAATTCTGAACAAATGGGCATTGGCCTTGCCAATAAGAAGTGAAGTCTTATGGAAAAAACAATATCACTTTTTAGTGGGATGGAAAATAAAAGTATAGGAAGATATGAATAAACTAGAGGAATATTCAGATGCTGGAGACTAGACAAGTTACCATTCAAGTTGAAGCTGGACACGATCTGCCTTCCTGAATACCAAGCTAAGATATGATTAGATAAAAGATTTGGATTTCTGAATTACGGCATTACTTGCAGTTAGAATAACAATAGACTAGCCATGATTTACAACCATAGATCTTACTTTTCTGAGAACTGTTGCGTGTTCCAACAATCATGGTTCCCCAAAATTGCTACTTTTGTAAATTTTAGATTTGAAATACTTCTAACAAGTTCGACATTCTCATTACCAAAATCACCTGCAATACATAATTTAACTGAAGATCTTCAAAATCTTAACTCACATAACTGATCAGCAAAGCCATGTGAGTTACATCATGAGAAGGAAAACAGGGGAAAGAGGTAAGGACATGCCTGTAAACAGTACCAAATCAGGCTGCATGTCACATTAAAAAATTGTCAGTTTCCTGTCGACTAATGTAATATTTGTAAGTACAGCTGACACAATCTCCAAACAAGCCTCTGAAACAACTGCCTTTGCATGTCACAACATCCAGACACACAAATTGTGAATAAGATAGATACCTGCAGATGATAACGGAATCCAAGATCAAATTTAAGCAGTAATGACAAAACAAATGAAGCTGTCTGAAGGAAAACTATTGTTAAGCCATTATCAAAATGATAATTTCCATACCTAAGGTTCCTTAAAATATTTCAACAATAGTTCTGTTTCTACTTGAACATTAAGGAAATAATATGATGATATATATACTGATGAATACAGTCAAAATGATAAATCCTAGACGCCTAAAAGGGGCAAGGTGTGGGATGCCTGAGACTCTTTTTTTCTTCATGGCCCTTATTGGTAATCTAGCATTAAAATGCTGACCTCCTTAATAATAGTGTCAGGAATAACAAACAAAAGGCTGCTTTGTATGTTCATGGACGCACCTTACCTTAGCCATGAATGATAAGCCCTACCCTTTATATCTAGTGTCAACTATAGGGATTAAGTTATGATCCTATCCGAGTACCAGATTGTTTTACAATCAGCTCTAAAGTGGTACTGAGTTTCTAACCAAGGCAACTCCAGGCAAGAAAAAGGCCTTCTATGGATCCAAAAAGACCAGCTAACAGGCAAAAAGTCTACCGTACAGATATAAAAGCATCACATTTTCAACTTCTTTCACAATGCAGCAGCTATCCAACATTCTACCGGACCAGGATAGAGACCAAACAAGAAGAAAGGAGATTGACAAAGAAGATTTTATTTCTCTACTAAATCCAGTAGCTAAAATATACTACAAACTGCAGAGACACATTAAACAGCTTATCAACCGAAAGAGAATTTTCACCCAAATCTGTTGCCAGTTTAGATGAACATGGAAGCACGCCTTGGAATCCACCCACCCAGAAGACTTGGATATCTATTTGCTAAGTTCTCTCATCCTGAAGTAATAGGTAAAGCAGTTGATCAGGAAATAAAGACACAAGTAAGTGCTCTCTCTACATATAATTCTGCTCTAAATTTAATGAGGTACTTTAGTTTGTATTGAAGGTTATAAGAAAAAAGAGGAAGACAAAAATTAACATGGATGGAGGTTACGAGAAAGGATATAAAGAAACCTAGAATAATATCAGAAGTGGCCCCATATAGGTATATTTGGCAAATGAAGATCTATAAAACAAACCACAAATAGTTGGAAAAAGGCTATATGATTATGAATACATGCCTAAGTTATTTCCTGACTAATGGAGTTTAATAGATGTTCTTATGATAAAAGCAGTACTGTAAATTGTTAAATATAAGAAACACAATAAGTTTACACTTGTTATTCATCTAGAACCATATGTGGCACATCATCATAAATTCCATAAGCTAGGTAATTTTGGAATGAGAGGGTACCTGCAGCAACTGAAGGGCTTTAGAATCTTCTTCCAGGTCCCAATCATCATGCTTCAGTACAAAAGTACAACAGAAATATTACAGAGTGAACCAAAGTTCTAGCATAGATGGTAATCCAATACATCACTAAAAGCATTGTGATGAACAAACAAATAAAGACAGAGTATGATAATCCATCAGATATCACACTTGCTGACAGAATATGGGAGCTCTACATAATAGCACATCTTAAAAGCAGTCATTCACTGTGTGAGTTGCAAGGACATCCATTAGTATTGCTTATGATGATGAAAGAATTCATTGTGGATAGCCTTACAAGATAACACCATATGGGCTGTTAAAAGCTGCAGTCATCTCAAATTTTGCCACAAATGAACATGCAAGATGTACTAGAACACTGATGAGAATTATTGAATGGCACAGCACTTCACCACAAGCATGTGTATCCCTGGGTAATGAGAATTAGATGCTAGGTACAGTGTCCTAGCAAGCTAGACAGTTCAGGATGTTGATACCATGAATATTGAGTGACAATGAAGTCTAAATACCTAGACATAAGATAAGTGTCCACATTACTCCCAAAAAAAAGGAAAGGAAAGAAAAGCCCATGAGGTTAATGTCTGCATAACAAATCATTCATCTGTCAGAAAAGACAATTTTTTATCATCTGATGGAAAGAGGAGGTGAACCCAGTCATCAGTAAATACTATCACAAAGGGATTAGAATTAAGTACACAGTCGAGAGGAACTCAGGTTATTTTAAAGAGGGTTCTTGTGTAAAACAACCTGATAAGCTTTGAATTGAGGAAGACCCTAGTTCATGTTGTTTTATTTAGAAAAGTATCCAACACAAAGTCCTGAAATATCTATGATTGCATGTCATATTCCCTTGCCACTAATTAAGTCAATAGGAAAGATTTTAGTCTAATACACCTTCAAGAGTTTTTTTTTTTCCTTCTATTGCACCATGAGTTACAGCAGGTATGTGTAGACGACTATAAAAGAAATTCATGATTCTCGAGCCACAACCTGAAATAACCTTTTGATGAACAATATGGCTTTGAAACTAGTAAACCCATAGCCTTAAAAAGTATCTATAATTGACTCAATGGATTCTTCATGGATCTCTTGAAGACCAGTTGATGGTATAAAACACATTACAATGTTCTCTCTCATGACATAAAACAGCTTCATCACATTTCGATGGTGCCTCAAATTAGGAAATGTTGTATTGTCACAGCAACGACCAACAAATTCCAACAAAAAATTATGCTACTTCCAATAAACAGAATTTAATGAATTTTGACAGCAAATAAAAGTTTTTTCTTCGGGGATTTTTTTCTTTTCTAATGAAATTCAATTCATAGCTCTCAGTAATCTAATCTGCTTAGTCTCTCAAAGAACAAGACTTAGTATTAGTGGAATGCAAGTTTATCCCAACAAACCAAACAACCCTTTTTTTTTTTTACCCCCCCGAAATGCTACGGATAATCAAACAATCAATAAAAGAATGAATTTTAAAACACCTAGAAATAGCAACAGACACATCGATCGAAATCAGAGATCTAAATTCAGGACAAATCAAGCCCCTTATTTCCAAAACCACGGATTCACGAGCAAAGATCGAGTACCACACGAAAAAAAAAAAAAGGACTTCCAAATAAACGGAATGGGACAGCAAAGAAAAAAAAAAGTGGGATTCTCATCGAACTCACCACGTCTCCGACGACTGCGATCCTAGCGGAGCGCGACATGGCGAAGCGGGTGGGCTTCGAGGGAGCGAGTGAAGGAAGGGAGGCGAGGAAGAGAGGAGGGTAAGACACGGGAGCGTGTATCCTGACCGCCCATCCGCGCATCATCAACGAAGCACTCTCCCCCGATCCACTCCTCGACCTCGAGAGGGCCAGGCCGTCAACGTTCAAAATTTTGCGTAGAACTAACGGGGTTTTTGAGATGGCAATAAACTTTAATATATTCGATATTTATCTGACATAAATGCAACGGTGATGCTAAATTTATCCAACAATCTTCTAAAAAACTAATGCTAAACATGGCAAGTATGTGGTTTTTTTATATATCAGATCCATGATGATTTCGAAGAAAAAAAAAAAGGATTGAATGGAGTTCCAATAGATTTTGAAGCCTCGTTAATGCTCTCTCTTACTGGAGTGATAATTGAAATATGATAACAAAATGAAATATATTACATATAGTCATTTGATAATGTTCAGCAATTAACCTACTAGAGTAGAGGCTTCAACGGTGAAAAACAAACGTGGACAGCGTGCCAAGGTTAAGGTGAAAGCGGGTTACTTTCGAATATGAGCATAAATTTGAGCATCAATTGTTATCTATATTTATATCTTTAAAAATAATAAATATAAATATATATCTCAAATTATCTAATCCATAACTAAATATTTAGACCTATTTATAATCATAATTAATTCCATTTAGCTAAATTATTAGCACTAAAGCTTCCATGGACTTAAAAAAAAGTTATTATATAATCAAACTAAAAAAAATATTTTTAGAATAAAAATAAAAGACATTGCCTATTACTTTTTAAAAAATATTATTATATTTTCTTTATTTATAAATATTACAATATATTATAATGTATTATCGTACATTATCCAATAATTATTTTATTGTATTTTATTAAAAAATATAATAATATTTTATATAGTATTTATTATATTTTGTTATAATAAAATAATTATAGTACATTATTAAATATCATATTGTGTTATTTTATTATAGTTATATTATGGTGCAGCTATACTTGTTGGTAGCCTTTTTTAAAAAAATTCAAATTTGATAACTTTTACATCATCTTAAAAATACTTCTAAAATTTTTATCGAATATACTAAAAATATTAAAAACACTTTTATCCCATCTTTAGATTCTTCAACAGTATCGATCAGAGACTTAATTGTATATATAATTTATTTATTTTTTAAAAAATAAATACAATATTAGCCTAATTTATTTTTCACTCCGATGATATATATGATTTGATGAATATAAAATAGAGCAATTCAACTTAGATCTCTTTTTGGTATTGATAGTTTCAACATTTAAAATAAATATAGATATTATTTTTTATAATCGACTAATATCTATATTTAACAATTAAAAATAAATATAAATATGAATATTGCGATGTGGATCCGATTCATGTTCAGTCCTAATACCTATCAACCTACTTAATTAAAAAAAACCATTAAATCATGACACTGAATTTGATTCCGAACTACGTGGCTTGTCACCCAATGGCAAGACCCCTCCCTTTCTATAAAAAAAAAAAAAAAACAAAACAAAAAAAAAAAAAAACAAAGAGGCTTGTACTACTACTACAGAGCCTGCCATTTGTGCCGTCATGCAGTAAATTAAGCTGCCCGCTGAAAACACGCGTACAATGCCTTGGTCACCCTGGAAATCAAAGGATTGCCTTGATCAAGTATAATTACATTAATAAAAAAAGAGAAATAACTGGTTGGACTAAACATGTCTTTGGCTGTCAGAAGTTATATTATAAAAAATTAAAAAAAAAAAGAAAAGAAAATCCGCTCCCATCTGCTTCATCTATTTCAAACATTCGCTGACCTTTGTATATCAAGGGGAGAAAGGAACAACGAAAAAAATTATGAAAAAACTATACTTTCGTATGCATTACACATGCAACTTTACATAGGAAGATTCCATATTTTCATTTGATTCAACTATGTATTATGTACAAATCAAGTTTTGCAAGCTTGCGTATCATCTCTATTTCCAAACCTTAATAGCACCATCTCTGCTACTGGATATCAACAGCCTTTGGTTCAACTTGACAGAGGCCAATGAGAGCACGGAGTCACGGTGGCAGCCAGCAGAATCAGTCGCAGCCACAGCAAGCAGGGCCTTTTGAGTCAATTTAGCTGCTCCAGGCCGTTTATGCAACTCCTATTCAACATTGAAAGAATAATCAGCATCCAGGCTAGCAAAACCACAGTAAATGAAGTCATCTTTGTTTATTCCAAATGGTCTGCTAATAGCTAATTTCCAATCAGCTTAACTAACATGGATGAGTCAGATTAGTTTAATTATGCATTCAAATCTTTGCAGGCAAAAGATACAGTAGCGGCAAGACGTAATGATCTTTACCCTCCATGGAACCAGATGGCCAGGTAAATGAACTGAATTCTGTACAAGATCTTTTCTCCTGTGTGCTAAATGTGGTAATGCTCCTTACAAATTCTACCACAAGAGCTTTTCTTCAATGCAGAAGTGAAAAAACAAGTGAAAAATAAGCCCTCAATCTAATATGAACAGTCCATCTACTCAATTTAGATGGGGCTATGAGGAAATCTCAATTGCCACTGATTACAAACAATACATCACTGGATCAAGTTCACAACTAGACCCAGTTCGATCAGGCTCTCTCTCTCTCTCATTTCAATGTTAGTATGATAATACATTGAACAAGCATTAACTTGATATTGCACCTAATGTTTATTTTAACCATGACATTAACTAACAAGCCTTTTCTTATAATGGATTCATTAAAATCTAGAATGTTTTATGGTTAGCTACCAGCCTAGCATCAACCCTCGAAATTGGTGTCAATTTTCTAGCAAAGGCAACTTTTGGTTAGAGAGACTTGCTATACACACAGACTTGTGCAAACTCAGCTTCATATTTGCTAGGCTTGGGAAGATGTTTTTGGCTCAATAGTCTAGGCCAGGCCTGAGTTTTTTCTTGTAATATCAGATCTCAGATTGGCCAGACAATTGCTCAAGTCTGCAAAGAGTTCTCCCCTCTGCTCTTCTTCCTCCTTTTCTCCACCTCCCCTCGCTTCTCTATCCTTCTCTTGCTCCCTCTTCTTCCCTTCTTTTCCCTTGCATCCCCACATCTCCTCTCCAAGTCATCTCTGCCCACCAACCCCACCCTCTAACATCCATGATGCCATTCCACCAATCGATCCATGCCTCGTTCCTCTCTCCTCCCCTCTCCCTTGACTTATTTTGGTCTCATCCCACTCTCCCTTACTCATCTCCCAGCTGGCTTGTTCCCCAAGGTTGCCAGTCCCCCTGGTTGTTGCATGTCACCTACCACCTATTGCTCATTACCTCGTCATTATCCATAGCTTCCAATCTTGCCACATCTCTAGAATGGTCCTAATTGAACTACTAACAGTTTTAAGTCAAAGAAGCATGATCCATCATCGGATCTACTCGGTTTGGACCAGGGACCCAGCTAATATATAGAAAACTTGTGTATGGTTTTTAACATGTGTATTTTAGATTAAAAAAATGCCAAAGTAATTGCATGATGGAAAAATCCAAATCTTTAAGTAGTGTGAAGCAGACTTACCTATCAATGAGTTGGGTCCGACCTAACCTGTAATCTGACCGACCCATTGACCTTAGGCTAAGAACCCAATCACTCGAATTTGACCCAACTTTTTATAGATATCAGTGAGACTCATATAGCATTGGAGAGAACCTCATCTCCTCTCCCCTTGAGCCCCCATCTACCCTCTCACCACTGTCACTGCACACCATCGCTCAGAGCCCCTCCACCACCTTCATTGGCACAATGGAGCTTTGGCCTAATGTGAGATCGAGCAGCAATAGGATAGGCCTAGCTACTAAATCCATCTTGATGCTCACCTGTTGCCACTCCTCGATAAAGGCCGCACAAATAGCCACATCAAGCTGAACAGTCATTGGGGGTGATGGAACTGGGGCAGCATACGAGTTGATGAAGGGGAAGGCAAGCGGGGAGGGTAGATCTTGGCAAAGTTGAAGGGACCAAGGATGGTGACAAGCTTGCTGGAGGACTTAAGGATGGCAATAAACTTGCCAAATTGGCTAGGCCAACTCTCACTGTTGAAATATCAGTTTGAATTCTCGGAAAGAATAAGATTAAGATTCAAGTCAAGTGGGGTCAACATTCGATTCATTAACAGGTCATGTGCAGAATTAGAAATTATTTTTCAACAGTAAATTAGAAGTTTTACTAATTCTATCCTTATCCCCAATTATGTGGAATGCTTTATAGTGATTGTTTACTCAAATCCAAAATCAACGAAACAATATCATAATATTTGAATAATTTCAAGTAGGTTATTAGAAAATTAAAATATATGACATCAAAAGCTTATACAAATGATAAGAGGCAATAATGGTAATATAGCCATTCTCAAGGTTTTAAAAATTGCTAGAATGAGACGGATAGTGCCGTTTCAGCAAAAAAATTGACAAATAGTATATAATGTGTCGATATGCCCTCTAATGCTAGTTTTCTAAAATCTTGGTTAGATGCATTTTATTTTTGCATTTTCATACAGTTTGCTACTATGACACCATTATGTCCTTAATAGTTAGCAATCAAAAAAATATGAATACTCTCTAATTTGCTCCTATTATTAGTTTTTTTAACCATATTTATTTTATTCTTTTCTTTTTTATTTTTAATAAGTATTAAATTTTAGATACAAGATCTTTTAAAGCATTTTTCTTTGAGCTAGGCTCAAAACCCAATTTTAAGACCCAATGCAATTTATCCGTCAAACAACATCATTCACATAAAATCCAAGTCAATGGAAAATGTACTTGCTAGCTTCACTCCTTGAGTTTACAAAGAAATTTTTGTCTTCCTAAAGTATATTCCAGCAAGCTATTAAAATAAAAGGAGTATCAAACTCCTCATAGTTTCGTCTATTTGATTTTTCAGTTCCTTCCTATAAAACTGAAATTCCTAATCTGAACGAATCCTAGACTTAGTGATGCTGCTACAGGAGTGTACAATTGTACAATGCATGATCATGTAGAATAACCTAGGTAACATGGTTTCCATAAAAAAAAAAAACTAATCATGAAATGTACCTGCACAACTTGAATCCCAAAACTAGATCTTATATCATAGCATTCATCATTCCCGATGCCCTTTGTTGATGGGCCACAGATGCAGTAACTTCGATCAGGGCTGTAAATTCATGGACATGTGAAGAGTGAAAAAATGTATTTTCAAAAAGTAAAATTACATGTAAGATCTGAATCAAACCTGGTATGGTCCCAGTAGCGTATCTTCAAGTCCGTTCCTCCAGCCAAGAGGTCTCCCCCAGGCAATGGTAGCAACGAGCGGATACCAGGAAGACGAGGGGCAGGTTCGTTCAACTCATCAATTCTATATTTGGAGCTGGCATTTCGTTTCATGTCTTGTTTACAAGAAGGCTTGTTAGGAGGCCTTGCTATTGCCCGAGGGATATTAGACATTTCAGCTTCACTGTCACCACTTGCTGTTCTGAATACCTGCAAACAAAATCAAAATTTCATGAATAGATTTCTAATACAGTCAGACATATTTGTAAAGGTGTGCAAAAATATCATTTTTTCCCCTTATTACCAAAGAAGACCAAAATATTGCCAACTTGATCTGCCCAAAATGATGATGAAGATGATCAATTCCTAACACAAAAGTGACTAAAAGAAAATCATTTTCCTTCATGCCAATCCTCCCCTTAACCCCCTTTAGTGGAGCATGCTACCCTGTCCACTGGTGAACATGCTTTGAATAATTTTCTCGAAGTTGCACACTAAATTTCAAGGTTTAAACCGCAACTCTTGACCCTTTTTTAATAAGATGGATCCTACAAACACTTACCAAATTCTTCAAGATCCTACACATGGAATTAGTAGCTAGAAAATGAGAAAATTCATACACGCCAAGAATTTGAATACATTCCAGCAATTTAAACAACAATGATTCTTGCCAATGATAATAAAGGAATCATAATTCCTCATAGAAATGCATATAGCCTTATTTGTTTAGTTGTCCTTTATAATTACTATATTATACCATCAGTTTATAATTAATTGCATCATAGTCAGGGTCTATGATGGGCATTCTGAATAACAATATCTTAATTATGATATTACATCCAGCATTTATGATGAAAATTTCCCACGCATAGCTCAGTAAGTAGATGCAAACAGCCTTTTAAATACCTGGTGGCAGCTCCCGTTCTCTGCATTCCAAAGGGAAACTTCATTGCCGCCAGCAGCAACATAAACTAATGGTCTTGCCATAGCAGGCATAGAGTTTGATGGTGGGACTAGTAAACACATTTTCTCCACAGGGCACACCATAGAATAGTGCCATGAGTTAACAGGCAATAGAAATCTTAGATCCCACAAAGTAAGCATGCCCCTTGATGACCCTGATACAAACCAATTCCCACACTGACTCATCACAAGAGAAGAGATGTATCCCTCCTCAGGTACAGCTTTAAATTTCCATGCTTCTAAATTCATCCTAGCATCCCAGAGATGAATTCCACAATGTTGGGTGCTAAATAGAACCGACTGACTGAGAACACTCTCGGTAGTAGGGCAGTTTAAGAGACTAAGAATAGCACCTTCTCCAATCTCTTTCTTCCTAATATCAGCAATGCCAGAGTACCTTTCAATTACACTGCCCAACCCTCTCGATATGTAATCAACAGAGAACAAGTGTATCGTCCCATCACTTGCTCCAACAACTACTTGTGCAGTACCACGAAGCATCGTTGTGCATAAAGCCCGACTACCATCCAGCGGATAAGTTAACCTAGACCGGAAGGAGATGTCCTTTTCCAACTTTCTAGTATCCCATATTTTCACAGTGGAGTCATCTGATGCGCTTACAAAAAAGGTGTGGTCATTTGATATGGCTATGTCGTTCACAGCAGAGCGATGCTCCTGTAGGTGTGCCACTAGGACTCCACGTGGCTTCCATCCTGTGTCTGGAACAGATGATGTTCTAGCAAAGGAAGGCAATCCAGTTGCATCTGACTGTGAGGTATCATCTCCGGTCATAGATGAGCTGCCCTTCAGGGTATCATAAATTGTGACATCCTGAAACCTGCTGGCGATATTAGTAGATTGATCGCTGTCTTTGTCCTCTGGACCTTGCACTGGTTTTGGGACGTGCTTGGAGTTCTTACTGATGCTGAAGAAAGAGCCTGAAACAAGCTTAGGTGGAACTGAACTAGACAACCCAAATGGCGTGTTAACAGGTTCCAACCAAGGCATGCATGATGCAGCTGCTCCTTTAGGATTCAATTCCAATGAAGACTCACAACCTACAGATACTGCTCCCACTGCACGCTTATCCATGCAGACAGAATACAATGGTATGCCTTCAGATGGTCCATCACAAAGAGAACTATTTCCAGCAGTGACATGTGGAGAAATGAAGCCAGAAAATTGCAATTTATCTGAAGAAAAAGATTCTCTGATATCCAGTGTGCCAGAGGCATTGTGGAAAGAATTTCCTGCTCTCCATTTGGCAGCATCTTCACCAACTGGCAGAGATGCATTCTGTGTCACACCATTAGCATAGCGGCCACCTTGAGCATTGAATTCCTTAGTAGTAGAAGTCTTCATGGAATTCAGATCTCCTGTTACCCTCCTAGTGTGTTCAATAGTTTCCCACTGATTTGAATAAGTGGATGAGTTATACCATATCTTTCTCTGCCTTTCCAACATATCAGAACTCCTTGCATTCTCCAGAACTTGATAAAAAACCAATTTTGAGACTGGAGGCTTTAGACATAACAGGAGAGATGTCTCAGAAGATAATGAAGTTGGCTCTCTGTGAAAGAAAGGGCGTAAAACAGGAGAAAGATACACATAAGAATCTACAGGCCCTAAGTTTTCACTACTCGCTGCAATAAAAGCAACAGCTGACCTTCTTACCCACTGGATTGGATAACACAACAAGGGAAATGCTTTCTCAATCATTGCAAGAAGTATCCTCTTTCTGAGGAAATCACTCTTGCACAGCATGGTCAAGCATTCCAATGCATTAACAATGACAGCCTCCATATCATCACCAAGTGCCTGCTCAATATAAGGCAAAAGATATTCCTCGACACTTCTTTGACCAACAAAATAGCAGACAAAAACTATCTGCCCATAAAAAACTGCCCGCAATTGCTCATCTCGATCATTAAGAAAAGCTGGGAGGATGGGCAGCAAGAAGTCATTACTCTGCCTATGACCAAAGAAGTAACACAAATGACCAATATCTTGTAGGAGAGCTCGACGTATATTTGGAGTTTGCTTGGGCCCCATCACTAGTTCTTGCACAATTTCAGCTATAGATTTCCTCAACTGTGAAAGTTGAGCATCATTTTTGTCACCATGCTTTTTTCTTGATGATTCTATGGCAAGAGATTGTGACTTATGAGCTAGACTAGATTTATCTAGAGATCCCACCTCAGCTAAACTCCGAGACTGAATCAAGAATCTATAAGCAGTCAGAGCAATCTTAAATATGTTGCTAGCATAACAAATCCTAACACTTTCCTCTGGATCATCAGGAAGCATAGACAGCATCGGAAGGATATACTCAGGAAATATCATAGCATCACTAGGAGGAAAATCTCGGACAAGAGGCAAAATCTCACATAATGTTTCCAAAGCAGCACAACGGACAATTGCTGCAGGATCAGAAAGCATTGCAATAACATAGGGAAGTATATGTTGCAAGCGATCTTCATCATCAATGTATAGGGAAGATGCCTTTAGCAGGAGGATACCCCCTCTTCTCAGCTGTGGCTGCTTAACACTTCGTATACACGAGCAAAGTAAGGACGCAATTAGGACCATACCTTCACAACTCATTTTATATTCTGTTCCTGAAGTAAAGGGCATACCATATGTATCTGACTGACTATCATATCCAGCCATTAAAGAATTTAAGTCACTTTTAGAATGGTTCTCAAAAGTGGTGTTTCTTTCTCCCTATAGCCCTTGGAATCACTCAAATTTTGCTGCCTCGTGTGCTTCAACTGTTGTGAAAACAAAGCAGAGGTTGCATCAGAG
Organism: Calamus simplicifolius; assembly: GCA_900491605.1. Classification (NCBI taxonomy): domain Eukaryota; kingdom Viridiplantae; phylum Streptophyta; class Magnoliopsida; order Arecales; family Arecaceae; genus Calamus; species Calamus simplicifolius. The sequence goes on along the minus strand of UESW01002488.1, from coordinate 175,240 downwards.
CAGGTTGTGACAGAATATGGCGCACCTTCCTGTGTAGCCTTTCTATGTGAATGATGGTTTCTTTGTTCTACTTCCCTGAGAAGGGAAGTGACAACTCCAACAAGCTGGTCACCAGGGATGCCTTTTTCCAACTCTCCTTTATTCTTCACAGAACCCCCTGTCGAATTCATGCTTCTTCTCCCACCTTCCACCTGCTGAAAAGGTTCATTATTCATGAGTTTGGGACCTATGGATGACTCAGAAACAATTTCCTCAGTTGTTCTACTGCTCGTCATATACTCAAGTATCTTGTGGAAAGCATTCTGTGTCACTGCAACCTACAATGGAAGCAAGCATGTCCTGTTATAACGTTCTAGCTAGCATCCAGTTTACATATTACAATTGCAGAACTTTCTCACCCTTGAGTCTGAATCAAGGGGAATCAACCAGGAAAAGAATCCATGTAGGAATGGTGAGAAATAACTTGGGAAAATGACAGATGCATAACTTTGCAAATAGCTTTCACATGACAGCCTTGATTCTGGGTCTAACTGAATCATGTGAAGTATCATCTTCCGGATCCCAATATCTTGTATCTGCAAGTATAATACATAAGCATCCAACTTTATGATAACCAATTTGGAGAGGAAGTAGGCAAACAGATAATCAAAAATGTAGAATTAAAAAAAAGAAAAAAATAATTTAGGTATAGAATTAAAACTTTAAAAAATAGAATTAGAAATAAATATATAAGAGAAATGATAGGAGTAACCCCAATTGAAGATAAAATGAGAGAAAATTGATTGCGGTGGTTTGGACATATACAACGTAGACCTTTAAATGCTCCAATTAGAAAGAGTGATCTCTTAACAATCCATGGTAAGAATAGAGATAGAGGTAGACCTAAACTAACATGGACAGAAATAATTAAAAAAGGCATAACTATTTGTAATTTAAATATCGACTTGGTTCTGAATAGAGCAGAGTGGAGGAAGCAGACTCATGTAGCCGACCCCATATAGTTGGGAAAAGGCTTAGATGAGTTGAGTTGAGCAAGAGTGGTGATTTAATAAAAAGAGGAATAGATAAAAAAACAAACTCAATTTATGTACCTAAAATGTAGGATAAAATTCAAATTTTTACAAGTCATATGTAAAATCATATGGTTATTCAACAAAAGTGCATGGCTTTCAGTGAATAAATTTATCATGTTTTTATTACATTGAGGGGTTACCCTAAAGCAGAGAAATCTTCCCTTGGTGAATACATCTTGAGAGAAAACACCATGTGTTTAGTAATTTTTGTTAAATCTATTGAAATATATGAGGCCAATCATATATTTGGGTCATAAATTAAGGAAAGACAACACCTAAAATATAAGTCATGATATGTACCATCCTATTGCTTTATATATACATATATACATATATACAGATACATATATATATACATATATATACATATATACATATACATATATACATATATACATATACATATATATACATATATATATATACATATACATATACATATATATATATATATACATATATATACATATATATACACACATATATACATATACATATATATATATATATACACACATATATACATATACATATATATATATACATATACATATATATATATACATATACATATATACATATACATATACATATATATATATATATACATACATATATATACATATACATATATATATATATATATATAGAGAGAGAGAGAGAGAGGAGGGTAGACTTAGCTACATTTGAATATAGCCAAGCCTAAATCTGGTTACCTCCCCCGCCCTTGGATTTATACAGTTCGCGGATCCCAAAGATGAAAAAAAATGAAAAAGGTAGGGTCGTTTTGAAATCCATGTGAATCCAAGGATGAAAAAGGTGAATGGATCTCTCTCTCTCTCTATATATATATATATATATAAAAAAAAACTGGATCCAGTCGCTCTTTCCACCCTTGGATCCACACAGATCTCAAAGCCACCCCACCTTTGAGATCCATAAGGATCCAAGGGTGAAAAGGGCGACCAAATCTGAGCCTAGCTACACACAAATATAGCCACATCCAGCTATTTGTATGTATGTATGTATGTATGAGGTTAATATAATTACACATACATTTAACCCTTTTTACACCAATTGATGCATAACTGAAGAGTCTCCAAATCACACAATCGGTTTTTTTTTCCCCTATAAGTAATTCAAAGATAGTAGATCGCATTCGATCGCTAGAATCATTTTGTTAGATATCTCATCATTTAGTCAGGACCAAGCTAACAAAGGCTAATATACTTGAACAAGTATGTTAGCACTACTAGCACTACTATACAAATACATATATGGACACGCATGTATGCACATATACATACATTTGTAGGTACATATATATATATGTACGTACCTACACACAAAGAGTAACCAATAAAAAGTATCGAAACACCTTTCATATGTAACTAAATGAAATGTTAAATGAACCTGTTATATGTGAAAATTAGGGGAGGACAAATTTAATGAAAAAAAGGGGCATTAGTAAAGAATGGTACATAAAAGTAAACAAGAGATATCATCTAGTTTCGGGGATCTATTTGCATAAATCTTATGATACAAAGACATCTCAATTTTTTCACGAAACGAGACACCTTACATCCCATTCCATCCTATCCCATCTCAATCCCTAACCCGATCAAGCATCTTGATACTTTTTTTTCTTAGGATGCTTTTTTTTCTTAGGATCTTGCTTAGGATGCTTTTTTTTTTCTTAAAAAAATATTTGTAAAGCTTTAGTGTTTTATTTAATTTTTAAAAATATTTAAACTTTAAAAGTAATATTTTTATGATAAATAAAATTAATTTAAAATTATAATGTCGATGTACTATAGTCGATAGAGGTCAGTACAAGATGGTTGAAATTGGTCTTGAAATCTCTTTGAAACGAGATTGGATGACCAAGATAGTCTCGTCCCGCTAGAACTTGAATCATTGATTTGCATAAATTAACAGAGGACCATGATTGAAAATTCAGTGATGAACTATGGGAGTTGACTTAGGTCTAAAAATCCTAAGCTCTATTTTTGAGGTTACCAAGGTCTCCCATAGAAAACAGGCCTCACACTAGCTGGTCATTGAGGATCACACCTCTTTAAATTCCAGAAGAATGACTGATTTAAGTATGAAATAATAGGACCACAGAGATAAAAATATTATTTTGGCCATGGCCATGTAAGAACAACCCAACTGACCAAATTAATTATATCTCAAATGCATTTTTTTTCTCTTTTACTATGAGATATATCTAGAGTTTATTTTCTTCCACCTTTCTACTGAAAGCTTTAGATTCCTATATCCACAAGAAAAACAAAGAAATAAACTTATTGTCTCTCTGTAACCAAAAGGGCTAAATGCAGATATGGTTTTTTTTTTCATCCTCTTATTAATTGTTTCATTATTCAGATCAAGGACCATCACACACAAACAAAGAATTCAATCCGCAAAAGAAATTGCTCCAATGGCTTTTCTCCTTTGCGGTGGGGTGTAGAAAATTTCAACTCTAAAAGTTTAATGTTCCTATCCCGATAATATGGATATCTGATTTTCAAACTGAACCACCATAAATTGTCAAGCAGGAAAAGCTTATTCAAGCTGAAAAGACAAAGAAAGCAGACACTACCAGAAAATATGGAAAGTAGGAGTATCTAAACAATTAGAAACCACCTTTTCAAGGTATTGGCTAGGATCATACTGCCCTCGGCGATAAGCAAGCAGCTGGGATAGTTCAAACAGTGGTTGCCCCTCAAGGAAAAGTTCAGCGATAACACACCTGAAAGGAAAATGATGATGTTACATTCTACAAAACATTTTAAGGATAGCAAAAAATATGAATGTCGGAGTATACTAATTTATACAAGTGGCCAGAGTTAATACATTTGAAAAAACAGAATGAACCATCAATAACAATTTCAAATGTAGACACTTCAGACCAACTAATCATAAAGAAAATAAGTTTTGAAATATCTGCAAACACCTAATAAGAGGAAAAGAAAAATGCTTGCTCTCAGAGAGTTGCTAAATGGAAATGCATGGGTAGGTGACAAAAGACTGGATCCTGATGTTGACCCACATCAAATACACATGAGATCTGTGATTCAAAGGGAGGTAGGTTGGTTTCACTGCTTTGCATTGCATGCAGGAAAGTTCACCTGCATCCTTATGTAGGTTCAGCACCACCTTTGATATTATGCCAAGCAGCTTTAAAACAAATTTATACCCGATCCATTTGGTTAAAATATAATGGTCAACATTTTTTCAAGAGAATAAGAGCACAAGATATAAATCTTAATTCAGACAAATTCATTTACTTCCCAACATGTCTTTAAATCATTTGGACTGCAGATGTCCTTCAGAAACCGATTCTTTATGCTTAGCATCGCATGAGAACTAATAATATAACACATCGTAAATATTATGCTTCTGGACTTTTAAAAAGAAGCTCTTATATTTTACCATTTTTTTTCACTTTGTGCTTAAAGATATAATTTTTTTATCAAGATCTGTCTTCTACAAAATTTGAGATGGTTGAAGATAATTTTTTCAAGAATATTAAATATTCCTTCACTCAGATCAATTTATTAAAGACATTTTTTCAAAATCATTATTCACATGAGCATTTATAATAGAACTCTTCCATGTACATTTTTTTTCTACCTTTATTATACATCAAAGTATCCATGATTGAATTGAGTCTTTAGTAATTATTAATATGTAATTTTTTAGCTTTCCAGAATTTTTTTTCTTTTCAACTGCTTTATTTTCCTCTAGGTATTTAAGCACTAATTGATAGAGATGCTCCATAGCATATGGAATTTTATAAGAGAGAAAAAAAATCTGTACTTATATGGAATAAAATAGGAGCAGGCCTGAGTTGGGAGCTTTATTGCCCAAGACTTTGAGACCAAAATACAATGGTCCTAGCCCAAGTCCCTTGGGCCTAGCCAAGGTCCAAGCCCATTAACTACAAGATTCCACCAACAACTTGACAACTCAATGCTAACTCACTAACAAATGGAGGTTAGATGTCCTTTGTAGAGGCATGTTATGTTATATTGTAAATAAAGTTCCTAGTTCCTCTATTTGGTGTGATCAAAAGATTCTGAAGGAGTAATTCCTCCTTTACTAGGTCAGCAACAAGGTGTGCTTCCAGGATTTTATAGCTTCCCATTTCTTATTGTCTCATTTTTCTTTCCCTACTTAGTTGCTCCCATATTTCCTTCCATATTTCTAAAATTTAGAAACCTGCTCAATTTTTACTCTCAAAACCAGAACCTTTTATTGAATAATTTGATACAGTAGTCCTTGCTGCATCATTAATGCAGTAAGTACAAAAAGTATCTTAGTGAAATGAGCTCCTTAACTTGCTTCTATCTGGGTATTCTCTTTTTCTGTAATTATACTTCTGATATTCTACTTTTGACAATTATCCCATTTTTTACAGCTCGTGTCATAATATCACAAATTTTTTATCTGTTTGCCTTTCCTTTTGCTTCAATTTAAGTGCTTTCAGCTTCCTGATTATTTTTCTGATCTGACTTAGAGGTAAGTGATCGTGGAAATTTGAATGAAACTTACAATGCTAACATTAGAACATGATTGCAGTCAGAAGCAATCATGCTCGGCCAAGGAGAACAAGCTACACATTATGGCCCAAGGTTGATCAAGCGTATGGTTGCTTCAGATCAGTTTAGTGGGTTGTTGCCGTTACTTGGAACATATATACCAGGTCCATCACTCACTAAAATTTCAATTGATATAAGATAAATGGTCCATGATAGTGCTCAATTGTGATTGAATCTCCTCTGCAAGTCTATTGGCAATCTAAGTTTGCAAGCAACCCCTTGAAACAAAAGGAGACCTGATTCTAAATATTCCAAAACCAGAAGATGCATCATCCTTCACTAATTCATTTTATTGCATCAAGTATTCAACAACTCATCTCTTTTGCTTCATCACACTACGAAACCAGAAAATGCATCATCCTTCATTAATTCATTTTATTGCACTCAAGTATTCAACAACTCATCTCTTTTGCTTCATCACACTACTCAGTTTGATCCATATCAGTTCCCCAAATTAAATGGAATTCAGTTGAAATGAAATGGTCCTTATTATAAGGCAAACCATCTTCTAGTTGATGTGTCTTCTCTTAGGCATTGACAAGATCTTGTCTCCATTGTGATAGAAAGATTAAAGTTTCACTTTAAGAATGAGTACCATCTTTAATTGCAGATCCAATACTGATCCAAAAGAATGTGTAATGCTGAAAACAGACAACCCTATGTCAACCCTGCTAGCTTAGAAGATCACCAACTAAAAGAATTGCAAAAGTCACCTTGTCTGCACAATCACTGGTTCTGTGTCAAAAGTCCCAATGAAGATATGGCATATTTACTTGGTCTCCCTATAACCCAACTTCCAACATACAAAAGACTAGGTTTATGCTGCTTCTACTTCTTGACTAGCATCAGCATGCCATTAGACATATATCCTCAACACTGTATTGCCACACAAACCATAACAGAAAGTCCCATAGAAACACAACTTTTCTTGCAATTCTAGCAAAAGCTGAAGGAATCAAACAGATAACATTGTCCTTCAAATGTATTTTTGCTGATCATGAGCAAGCACATAGATACAAGATAAATAATAAAGTGCGGTCTTAGATATTAATGTAGAAAGCTAAGATGGGATGATTAAATATAGTTGACTTCATGTTTATGTAATGTAAAACTTGCAAAAATGTTGTAGTAGAAATTATTACTGTGCTATTACATTGTAGGAAAATCATCAACCTCAAAATGGCAAGGCCTCATATTAGGTTTTACATCATGGAACATTCAAAAGTGGATAAGACTGTACGTTATGACCACCTCAGGCAAAGTACAGCCAAGGAATAAGAAACAGCAGATCAGGAAGTTCTGGAATAACTCTAGGCTGAGGTTGTTTTGTCCATTAAAAAATAAAGGAGGCAGGCATAAATAAAAGCTTTATGAGAGGATAGCTTATGACAACTTTCCCTTGGAATAGTTGTGCCAGGCATAAGCAGGATTGGCTGAAATAACTGATTATGCCTGTTTCTGAGAGATCTTCGGCAGGCATAACGCTTGGCTACTTTACTCCTGAACCAAGTGCTGCCTCAAAAATTAATGAAAAAATGTTTTATCACTTTGTCAGCTTAGAAAGACATGAAGTATATCAAAAAGATATTTTTGGGTCATGAACACCCAGAGAACAAAAAGATTGAAACCATAGCATAAATACTGCCTTATTATTACTGACTCAGTCAACTTCCACAGGATGGCTTCTAATAAGCAGATATTGCATACCCCAGAGAGAAGATATCCATTGATGGCTTTAAAGGTGCATCAGGTGCAACTTGTGTCTCACCTCCATGCTCATAAAACCTCTGGAAGATGAAAAAAAATGATTTATATCTTTAACAAAAATCTTTAGTAGAAGATGAATGAAAAATATAAAATAGATAACCAAAAAGAAAAATAATCTTAAGATCATAAAGCCAAGTGCAAGAATAAAAAAAGTAATTTCATCAAATAAGATTAATAGAGGAATCTGAGAAATCAAACAGACTAAGGAATATTTCAAGCTGTGAGTTTCAAGAATTGCATTAATTGGCAAAGACATATCTATTCACATATGATAAATCAAGATCTAAGTTTTTTTTTAAAAAAAAATCAAGCAATCTTATGCCAAGATACTCTAAAACCAAATTTAAAGAAAACATATTTTGATTTAAAACCTATGATCGTAGACATTAACTCAATGGTCTTATTGTTTTAACATCAAAAAGTCCTTCCCCACTTTCTGAGAGTTAGCTTTATTCCTTTAACAAAAATATATTTTAATGCAACTAGATCAAGGGCAGTATCTTTCCAAAATTGAGCCTTTGCAAATCCTTCCTTACGATTTTGACCAAGGAATTTCCATCATTGTCCACTTTTATGACCATCTTTGGCCTTCATACAACTAATCCAACCTAGCTAATTAAACATCAATGTATTGTCTAGCTCTTAAATTCAGATGCCTGAGCCTGAGCTTCTTTTGTCTACTGTAACCTTTATACTTCCTAACATCCATATTATTGCTCAAACCTTTATTCTTCACAACATTCAAATTTATGCAACATCAAGAATCTAGCCATTGTGCTGCTCTATATAGTATCAGCTTACCTCTCAACAGCTAGAGGCACAACTTCTGGTTAGTGGATGGACAGACTCTTAGCTTGGCCAGAAAAACAATGTCTCCATGAAATTCCACTGAGGATTGGTCCTCTTGTATATCACTCTTGGATTGTCTAGTTTTGATCATTTCTATTTTACATATCCTAAATATTTTCTCCTAACCCAGTACCAGAAGCTAGTTTTAAAGCAAAACTCAAGTTTTTTAGAAAGATCGATACCATGATCAATCCCAGTCAACAATGAATAGAAGAGAATATACAGCACCTTAAGATATTATGTCGCACAACCAACAAATTATCTTCTACTTCTGCACCGAAAAATAATTATTTATAATTTTTGAGATACTAGAGCCCATATTGTCCCAAAATTACTACAAACACTTCTACAATCCCAGTATACTCCGGTTGGACACTCAATAACTACATGCTAGAACAAGATACTGTATTGACACAATAACAATATTTCTTATCTGATAATATATACTTCACTAGGTCTGATTTTTCAAGGATATTGAAGCATTTTTATGCAATCCATTATTAAGATCATCCATCCAAATCAATCATTTTTCAAAAAGAATGATCTAGACTTGAAAATCATATTAAATGGTGTGTAATGCATAATTTAGATACAATTGACCTTCATAAGGATAAGAATCTGAAATAAAGGTTGAAAAGTTATAAATAAGGAATATTTGACATTAAGAAGGATATATTTTCTGATAGATCCATACCAGTCAAGGAAACAACATAAGGAAGCTTCCATATTTTTTCAAAAAAATTGACTATCTTTTTCATGAAACAACAAGGGCAAACATTTGAGCATAATATATGTTTCAAAACGATAATCTTTTTCAAAGAAGGTTAAGTTATCCATTTTCTCAACCAGCACAACTTGATTTTGATTCCGGAAAAAAAAGGACAAACAAGAACTTGGTGCTCAGGCAGCCATTAGTCTAGGTTTATTGTCTCTTCATTTGAGAGCAAAATTCTTACAAAACTGTGATTCTGCAATAAAAGGTTCCAATTAACTTCATTTTTTAAGAGAAGATAGAACTAGGAAGATTGCAGTGAAAAGAGCAAGCATGGACAGTGCTAACAGTAATTCATTCTTCTAGGGATCCAAATTTGTTGGATATCACTGACATTTGTACCGAGACACTGAGGCTGTTTTGTTCAAATTATGGAAATGCCCACTAGAATTATGAGCTCAACTTAGAACTGCCGCACCAGATTACATCTAATGTGCTGCTAGGAAGTTTATTGTCCTGTATATTTGTAATAACCTATCTATTTGGGACCTTTTTCTAGGTTCTACTTTGGTAATGGTTCCTGACAAGGCCCAGTGCTGTGAAACAGTAAGTATTCTCCTCTGCCTTTCTTCACATTTTTAGTATTTCTAGCAAGTAATTTCTAAGGGCTGATCTCTCAATTCCTGTAGTTAATCATAGATACTTTTTATCTAGCAACCATCTGTCCTACTTTCTTCCGGAAATCTCAAGATGTCATATATGTCAATAGAATTGACAATAACAATCGCCGATTAAAAGAGCATTGTCATTTCAGATATTTTCACAGAGAAATTATATGAGATGCAAGAAAAACAAGGATTGCTATAATTAATCCATAGCATTAGTAGCCTGCATGCAATTCAAAAATCATAGATTTTAGCAGCTTAAAACCAGATAAATGGAGGCAGTTAGAGTGCAGAAAAGAAAAGGACCAACTTCAGGTGCAAGATAACACCGCCTCCTCCCTCCAGTGTCAAAGAAAAATGAGAAATCTGAAGGGTCATCGTCCGGTATGTAAGTTGGCTTGAAAGATGCAAAGTCCGCAAGGTATAGCCAATTCCAAGAAGTGACAAGGACATTCTCACACTTGATATCACCTACAGTTAAAGTGAAAGCCCGCATTAGTTTAATAAACATCTCTAAACTAGAAGGCATGTCATTCGTATGTCTCCAGTAGATGCCTCTCACCATGGCAAACACCCTTATTGTGGCTCTGCTCCACTGCACAGAGTAACTGCACAAACAAATGAGCCAAGTCCACAACCATATCCAGTCAAAAAACAAGAAGAACATTCATACAAACAACGAACAGAAAGAAATTGGAGGTGGTTTGGCAGGGATGCTCGGGTTATAAGTTGCATTCAAAACCCAAATCAAAACTTACTGTTTGTTTCCAGTTGATGGCGAGTATCAAGTTTGTGATGAACTAAGTCAAAAAATTACATCGAACATTAAATTATAAACGTTCTTTCCTTTTCTGTAGGGATCAGTACCTGAAAAGCAAGCCATTTCTTCTCGATGAGACTGAGGAAGGGCCTTGTGCTTAGCCGGTCATGAAGGTTGCTGAAGAAATACTGCCTCAAGAGGTATGCCGCCTTATCCGTCTCTAGCCAAAACTAAATATCGGCACAATAAATTTCAGAATAAAATAGAAGAAAGGAGAAAATGGAAAGTTTTCAACTCCATACCACCACATTCACTTTCGTTACGGGGCACTATTCTTTTTCATAAATTAAGAGCATTCCCCCCCAAAAAAAAAAAAAATCAAAATTCGAATCTTTAAGAATTTAAACAAAAGATCGTACTCATATTAGTGAACAAAAATATCAAAAACCAAGCCTTAAGGACCAAATAACATGGAGCAGAAAATAAGGGAACGGGAGCTCACTTGGAAGGGCCAGACATGGGGGTTTTGAACGGTTTGGAAGATATCCCTGATCTGAGCCAGCCTCCTCTCGTACTCCTATCAAGAACGCACCAGGAAGACGGGATAAAATTTGGGATCAAGAAGGGGGGAAAAGGGTAAACGTTGGGATTCTCAATGGAGAGGATCGAGGAAAAGCGATCGATACCTTGAGGTCGAGAGGGTCGCCACGCTTGAAGTAGACCTTGACGAGGACAAGGCCCTCGTCGTGTTTGCAGAGGATGGATTTAAAGAAGCGGCCGCGGCCGAGGACCTCGATGAGAACCAGGTTGTAAGAGGAGGGCAGGTCGTGGAGATAGTACTCCGATGCTGATATCTGGGTCGTTCGCGCGATCTTGTTCCCCATCTTCGGGCTGCCTTCCTCCGATAGATTTTCTTCTCGTTATGCTTCTTCGCCGGCGGAGATCGAGCATGGATCGGAGGGCAAGAAGAGATTCGATTGAGGGCTTCCACACTGTCTCGATTCGGAATAGAAGGACATCAAGTCTTGTTCTCGCCTCTGGTTCGCTTCGCCGTCTTCTCCTCCTCCTCCGTGGGTTTCCTCTTGCGGCTTCCTTTCGAGCGAGGGCGAAGGACGAGAAAAAGCCGTGCCTTAAATTTTGCTCTTCTTTTTAATTGCTCTCCACCTTTTAAAACTGGAATTCCGAACCAAACGCGATGGACGTGATAGAATATAAAATTTTTTTAATATAACTAAAAATTCTAAAAAATATTGCAAAAACTATTTTACAATGATTCGTAATAAATTAAATCAATTTAAAAAACTTCCAGTGTATCCTTGTCAGATCATTAAAAAAAAGGGATAAAAATAAAAATTATGATCGGTGGATTAAATAGAAGCTAGAGCCATAATATATATTTATATATAATATTACATATAGAATATATGATAAAAAAAGTTATACCAGAAAAGAATATTATTAATTCTTTGATTAAAAAATTTCTTAGGTAGTGTTTGAAATAAAAATAGAAGGGAATTTAAAAAATCTCTCATGTTTGAAATAAGAAATAAAAGAGATATTCAGGATATCCCTTTTTATTTCCCAAAAGTCATAACTATAAGGCACTATTTGATATGGTTGATAAAGGGGATATCCTTTGTATATTCCCTCCTATCTTCAAATGCTATAGCTACAAGGAATAGTACTGAAAAAGTTTAACCAGAAGGGATAACTCATGGTTAACCATGGGTTATCTCCTGAACTTCCATTGATGGCAAACTTGTAATTTTAAAAAGGTGCTTATTCCCTCAGCTATCCCTTGGATAAATGCTATCCTGTACATTTATCCAGGGATAGCCCAAAAGCTATCAAATACTACCTAAGGGATAGTTGGGAATAAAGTTAACCAAAGGGATAATCCATGGTTAACCATGGTTAACCATGGATTATTCTCTCAATTTATTTCCTAGAAAATGCAGGAATAGCTTGTTATCCCTCTAAATAAAAGTAAAAAAAAAAAGGTTATCTTATGGATTTACCGTTTTTGCATTTGATATGATCAATGGGATAGCCAAGGAATATCCTTAGGGATAGCCAGAGGATAAACTCTATCCCGTACACTTATCCATGGATAATATTTTTTCTATCAAATACTACCTTAATGAATATATGACGGTGAAATATGTTGTAGAGGGGTCATGGATGATGGTATGATGTATTTGAGTTACTTAGCATGCAGGATATCATATCCTTTCAATTGAAATAAGATAATTACTTCCAAGAGCCTAAGAGAGGTTCCTATGAGTCTAAAAATATCTTTAATTCACATATTAAATGCTGAATATTTATAGAAATAAAGAGAAATGAGCTCATATCAATGAAAAGTCAAATATAAATGAAATTTTTGAAGCGTATGAATAAGTGAGGGGGCATAGGAAAGAAAATCAATCGAAGACTTAATTGATTTAAAATTTAATTCTTTATGTTTTAAAAAATATAGTCTTATTTGTAGGATATAAAAGGAGAGTTGAGACTATGGTTAAACTCATCAGAAGATGCTAACAGAAAACTCTAATTTTTTTATAAAATAATTATATAAAGAAAAATAAAATTATCATTAAAAAATTACATGAAAAAAATATGCAAATGCATAAAAGTACCAGGTTGAAGTAAAATTGAAAAATAAATTACAATAAAAAATTTACTAAAAGCCAACTCATCTTTGATCTATAAAAAAAGAAGAAGAAAGAATTATAACAATTTTATCCTATCAGTTACTCTATGATTGTAAGTTTCAACCTACTTATATAGGCCATATCAATACATAAAGAAGAAAATAAAAAAAATCATGCATGAATTTAAAAGAGAGCTATGGATAAGGAGAGTATAATGAAAATGGGAAGAACTTATGGAGCAATGAATATGGGAGCCTATATAATTTCAATTGATACAGAATATGTACCTAATTGAAATCTCACTTATTTAATGAAGATTGCATTAAATAGTAAGTAGGGATTCAAAATGTTAAAATAATTGTAGGAGTTTCAATGAGATATAATGACTCAATCAGATTCTCAATATGTGTGAGTGTTCTTTATCAAACAATTTAGAGTTTTGAACTGTAATAAAATGATAAAGTAGGTTTATAATCTTTTTTGAGAATTTTTTAAAATTGTATTTTTTTAAGAGTTATCCAAAGAGAGTCATTATTAGAATTACAATAGAAGAATTATTTTAGCATATCATTAAGAGCATGATAAGGTTTCATATATTATTTATTAAGATTTATTATGAATTATTTGATTTTCTATGAATTGAACGATGGATAGTTTACATTGATACTCCAAATCATTATATATAATATACTATCTTTCAACTACTTATACACCAAAAATTATTTATTTTGAAGACCCCATTATGTGCGTCAAGTAGATAAATTTTGATAAAAAAAGAGATGATTTTTAAGTAATATCATTTTTTGACAACTTAATGCAAATGCTAGCTGTCTCAAAATTACATAAATTTTAGTATATAAATAGTTTAGAAATAGCAGTTTATATTTGATCATTGAAATTATAAATATGAAATTTATAATGTCTAATTCTAAAAGGGTGTAACTTGATTCTAATCATGTACATACATATATTTATACATATATTACACTAATATCAAGCACTTGTTTGTCATGAAAAAATATATGTTGCAAATTCCAAGAATGCTTGACATGTTATTGACATTAATTGAACAACCAATTTTACATGCATCTCATTAGAGGATATTAATATTATGGACCATGTTTTATACAAACTTTGGGCTATTTTTGCAAGTAAAGGACTTTTATTATCTTCTCTTTCCACTATTTTTTTCTTTAAAAAAATACACCCCGCTAATCACTTCTTATTTCTTTTCATAAGTAAAAAGCAACTAACCAATAAAAATATATATAACAAATTATATATCTAATTATATATCTAATTAAAGGTTTAACTCAGAAACCAACCTCAAAATAGAGAGGCATAAGGTGAAGGTAATAAAAGAAACAATGATTGGAAGAAATATTATGTTCTCCGTGCTGTACAATAAAGGGGTGAAAGGCATGAAGTAATTTGTGTCAAATAAAAAGTCCTCCATTCTCTACAATAAACCATGATATTCTATTTTTTTAGAAGCAATTTAGGTTGCATAAATTTGAATGGATCTAGTTCTCTTGTGTTGATTAATTTTTGTTCTCCTCATTGCACAACTTTTCTTTATAAAAATCCTTTTTAGTTGTATGAGTTTGAATAAATCTAGATCTCTCATGTTGATTAAATTTTTTCCCTCCTCGTTGCAAAACTTTTCTTGATAAAAATAATAATTTTTTAGCCAATTTATTATGTTGACATGCTTTTTGAAGCATTTAACTAAGGATTATTCCAATCAGAAAAAATACATACAACTTTCTTCATATTTATTGCGTTAAGGATCATTGAAAATTTCTTATGATAAATCAAGGGTATACCAATGATAATGTTAGAACAAAAAATTAAATAGGATGACAACCATTCATTCTTTTACTCACTCGCATGCAAATAATTGGTCCATGTCTCTGTGTTGATTATTTCTTTTACTTATTTTAAAAAGAAATACGCACATGTGTTTAAATACCAAAAGTTACAATATATGTAGTAGCATTAAAGAGAAGGTGAAGCCATCTTTTGAGTTTGCACAGTGATATAGATTAGAGATCTAAACACTTAGTTACAAATCTAGTACTTCATATGCGAATACATACCATTGTCCATGGTGAAATTTTATTTGACCCCACAAATTCGACCAGTTACAACTATATCAGAATCATCATTAATTTTAGGCCACACTCTAAGTTTAACTAGTATTTTTGCTCTTTGAGTTATATTTGCTTCCAACTTTATTTTTTGACTAGCTAATTTGGGATGGTGCTTGCTTCTAAAGTGGAGGCCATGCATTTGATTTATTGTGAGACAAGTGAAGATACAAAATTGCAATGATTGGGCACAAATCGAGTGGTTAAATAATATTATTTAAACAAGTAAATTTTTAAATATTCTTAGATAATTTTATCTTACATCAATGAAAATTTTAGTTGGGCTTGCCACTAAAGTATATGACTTATTAATAAGGGAGTTTGCAGCTATGCTCCTCTATAATTTCTAAAATCATCTTAAGCCTCCATCAAAATAAGGTTACTTATGATATTTTGACAGGTGAATTGATTGTTCAGGCCATCAGTTATATTTTCTTTTATAATAAATCCTCTTTCACTTTGTATGTGTCTTCTTTTCTAACTTCTTTCAAGCCGAGTTTTGGTCTCTCTCTTTGCACTCAACCAATAGATCTCTTGGGTCTCTCTCATCGAATCGTCATCTTGATCAATGAATCTCTTGTCTTCTTCCTTTGCACCATTGATTCAATTGACAAATCCACCCTTACGAAGCTCCATCAATGATGAGATGGTGCCGCTCTTGAAGAAACGACATCCATTATAATATTTAGCTAAGCTCATAATCAATATCATATTTTCTTCCCATATCCACCATGGCTACATCCTATAGCAAAAGCTCCTTCACTTTCATTTAGTTGTGCGCATCAGCTATGCATGTCATCGATCCAACCAATTTTTTACTCATTAAATTTGATATATTAAAATAAATTAAATAGTCAAAAATAAAAAAAAAGAAAGAAAAAACTATAGAGTACCTAGGGCTAAACGTGGGCTTAGGCTGGCTCAAAGCTCATGGCCTAGTCCAAACTAATTTGGCTCAGGTTTGAGCTTAAAATTAAAACCAAAAAAAAAATGGGTAGGCTTGGGTTTTTACTTGGCTTGGCTCGAATTTGGAACCGAAGTAGGCCTAAAGCATTAGCTCTTAGTTATGCCTAAATTTGATCCAAATGTAATCATAAAATCTTAAATATGACGGTCCTTCTAAATTTTATATTAATTTTTTTATCAATTGGTTGAGAATAACTTTTTATATCATAGCAAATTTTTTAAAATAATTAGATACAATTATTTTGAATGCTGCTTGTTTTTTTGTAAATATTTAAAATCTAAAAATTAACTCTATTGGTCCAATTTGTTGTTCAAATGGATTGTTGTGGGTTAGCCTAATTAGGTTTTGGGCCAAGCCTAAGCTTGGGCTTGAGCTTGGGTTCGGGCCTAAGCTGAACGCAAGTCTAATTTTTGAAAAAAATTTGGGCCCAAGGTCGATCTAAAGCCTAAAAAATATTTCAAGTCGAGCTCGAACTAGGGCATGGCCCATCCTAGCTTGATCCACTTTCAACCCTATTCACTAGCCACAAGCAACCTAATTTCTAGGAAAATTAGAAAGATCTTAAACAAACGCAAGAGAACTAAATTCTTGAATAAAGAAAAAGAAACTGGAGGAGGGACGAGGGAGAGAGGTGTTTGAGATAATTTTAATCACCACCATAAATATCAGCAAGTCACGTTAATGAAGGGCACATCACTTATTAAATGAGTTAATTTGGGCATCAATCAAAAAATTTTCATAATTGAATCAAATCTAACACTCAAGGATCAGTATGCCTAGTTAATACCAATTAACTCAATTTCAAGTTTTGAGCTCAATCATTGGACCTGCTTGTCAACAATTAGGTCAAATTCAATCTTCAAACTCAACTAGTAAGTCTTGCTCCTAATTCGAGCCTGACTCAATTTACAGTAGAATCTTGTTCCCAAATTAAGCCTAACTCGACCCAAAGCAAAGACCTGCTCCCAAATCAAGCTTGACTAGACTCAAATTGGTGCCTTGCTCTCAAATCAAGCTTGACTTAACCCAAATTAGAGCTATGCTCCAATATAGTGTTTGACTTGACCCAATAAGAGTCTTGCTCCTAAATTAAGCTTGACTCAATCCAAATTAGAGCTCTGCTTTCAAATCAAGCGATGCTTAACCTAAATTGGAACCCTTCTCTTAAATTGACCCTGACTCAACCAAAATTGCAGCCAAATCTCCTAAATCGAGTCTAACTTGATCCAAAGTGGAGTTTTACTCCCAAATCAAGCTTAATTGACCCATGTTGGACCTCTACTCTTGAATCAAGTCTAATTCAATCCAAATAGAGCCCAAACCCAAAATAAAGCTTAACTCGGTCCAAATTAGAGCCTGACTCCTAAATCGAGCTTGACTTGATTCAAATTAAAGCCCTACTTTCAAATAGAGGTTGATTCGACACAAATTAGATCCTTGCTTCTAAATCGAGCTTACTTAATCTAAATTAGAGCTCTGCTCTCAAATCAAGCCTGAGTCAACCTAAATTGGAGCTCTACTTTCAATTCAAACCTAACTCGATCCAAAGTGAAGCTCTACTTCTAATTCAAGCTGACTCAACCTAATAAAGGAGCTTTGCTTCCAATTCGAGCCAAATTCAATTTAAAAGAGAAACCTTGCTTCTAATTCAAACCTGATTTGAACCAAAAGAAGAGCCTTGCTTCATTAAAATTTTAGGCCTTGCTCTCTTGTCTAACCGAGGTTGGAACTCAAAAGGGGGACAAATATGAAGGAAAAAAAGGAGGACATAAGGGAGGACAAAAATATGACCTAAATATAATTATAATGTCAATTTGATTTTTGCAACAACAAATAAATAATAATATAAGTTTTTCTTTGAATACCTTTGCACTGCAAGGCTAAGAAGGACCGTGATTTCTTAATTGAAAGTTTTGTAACTTATAAGGTAGGAGTAATTAATGGTAACGGCTTGCACTCACTAAAAATTTAAACCCCACATCTCTTTAAAAAAAAGCCACCGATAAGAAGGCACAGAGTTAAAACAATGATACTTTTGTAACTCATATCATCCTACACTGAGGCAGTCTCGTTGAGGTGGAGGATGATAAGAAGAAAGAAGCTCTTGGGGAGACGTCTTTGAATAGCTGATTGGGAGAATATGTGTAGGTGCGGCTACATAATTAGGGTAGAGAGGGTTAAAGGGGTTATGAGAGGGAGGAGCGAAGAGCAATGATTGAAAAAAATCAGGTGAAACCCAGCATGGGCCAACCGCTCAACTTTTATCATACACAGGATGCCTTATTTAAATTCAAAAAAATTAGAAGAAATCTAGCATGGGCCTAGTAATTAGTTTTGGAGAAAGTCTTTATGCATCAGGTGTAGTATAGCTCATGCGCACCGCATGCCCGCACGGTGCCCAATAGTTGAGTTTAGATTCGGACGGGTCAATGCTATTAAGCTTGACCCAAAATTAATATAAGTCTTGGTTTTAGGCCCGAGCCCAACCCAAAAATAGTAAAACTTGGCCCATGGCCCAGCCCAAAGCAAACCCAGCTTGATGGACCTCAGGATGGCTTGGGGCCACTTCCAGTCCTTTCAGCAAGTATGTTAAAGACAATGTAAAGGAAGAGGGTAACTATAGTGACCCAACCAGGGATTATGCCAAAATGAAACTCCTTGGTGTGGAGTTAGAAGAGGCAAAAGGTTATAAGAAAGGAGCCGAAAAGGTTGGTTTCCTCATGGAGTTAGGGTTGACACAGAAGAGGGTTGAGGATGGCGATAATCTTGCATCAAAATTGGTGAGGGTTTATCTTAAGCTCCTCTAGGAGGGGGGCTCATTATCGAAGAAGGTGACATCAATAAAGAAGGGGCTTGTTACTGAAGAAGGGGCTATCGGTGGTGGAGATGAAGACAAGGACAAAGGAGGAAGCAAAGGTAGAAGAATATTTTAGAATTAGAAGTTTGTAATAGAGAAAATTAGGATTTCATACTTATTTTGCGCTAATTGGGTTGGGCCTACTTTCTAGCTGACTCGATAGGTTTTAGGTTGGGCTTGGACCTAAGTTTTAGAATACATGTTAGGATCTAACCCAATCTAAAACCTGAAAAAAAAGGGGGTTGGGCTTCATCAAAGGTGAGGCCTAATCCACTTTAGCCCCTGATCTGCCTTGGTCCAGTTCCAACCCTAAGCGATATATCCAAATAGTGCATTTTTTAATATTTGAATAAAATTTTAATTTTAGGAATAACCACCCAACTAGGAATTGGTAAACTTTCATGATTCTGAAATGCTATATTTTGCAATGCTTCACTTAGGTTATTTATTATGATGATATTTGTATGATTTACTAAAATTAAGAAATACATTATTATTTTCTTCAAATAATAATAGTTTTCATCAAACAAACTGTATATGATTTTTTTGCAACATTCAAAATGGTCTATTTTGGACACCTCCTTTCCTTACCCTTTTCTATAGAGAGAGAAAGCTTCTATGGGTTTGATTGGATCGAGTCTCCTTCCTTCTCTCCATGTTTTTTTCTATCCTTCTTCGCTCTTCTTTGCCTATATGTAGGATTCGATACCCATGTAATGGGGTCATGATGCAAGTACTAATCCTTAAACTATTAAGAAATGCCAATAGATATTGATGAAGCTTGCAAGACATATCATTGGAGGATATGATAGTAGAGGTAGATCTGATGAGTGATTCTCGCAATCGCTCTAATACTCTTACTCTTGAGTTAGTAAAATTTCTTTTTGGTTGGGTCTTACAGGATTTAAAAAGCAAAGTGGTAAAAAGAGGGGAAAGAACAATATAAACTAAAAATTAAAAAATATATATCTACTTAGCATTATCACATTTTTATTAAGTAAAATTTAATTGGAATCATAGCATAAGGAAAGGCAAAAAAACTTATACATGTTTTAATCATGAAATTCAATTAAAAATAAATGCAATATTAATTATTATAGTAACATGGCTTTATCATCCATATTATTGAGTTTGCTCAATAGTAAGCACCAATGCATTGCAAAGCATCTAACAATATAAATTCTACAAACTACACTACTAGAGGTAGCAATCAAGTTGGCTCAGATATACGTTAGATTGAAAAATATGTCAATTCAAACTTGACTTATTTATCAAATGTGCTACTCTTGACCTAAACTCAACCAATTTATTGGATAAGTAATATGACCTCACCTATAATAGATTTAAATAGATTACATGAATTAACATGTCAAACTTTGTGACTTGCATCCATCACCAAATGATTAGCAATAGCTAGAGCAAGTTTGGATACTTGATAGTAATCATTGTTCTCATTATGAATTGATGATGGCTCGTACTTCTTTTTCACCTCCATGGAATCAATGATCATCTTTGCAGCATGTTTGTGTTGTTTCAATTCTATAGATGTCCTTGCCAAATTTAACAAAGGTATTAATCTCAAGCAAAACTCATGGCAAGTGTTCACATCACGTTTTTGCTTACAATCATCTAAGCTATGGAAAAGTTGAGACATGATGTTCTCGGCCTTACGAATGATCATGTTGATAGCGATGATGCCCAAACCCTTTGATATCAACAGAGTTATTGTTAGGATCTATTTTGAGAGTATGTAGTAATCAACTAATGCTTGATTCTTTGCAATAGATCTACAAAGATCTTTGGGAGGAATGGCAATAAGAGACAAGCTTTGAGAGGAGAAGAGAGGAGAAAAGATATAAAGAGTTATGGAGGGCCTCATTTTTCAATAGTAGTTCTAATGATCCATAGAGAACATGTGAGGAATCTTTATAGGTCCACCGAGCACTATAATGTCAAAAAATGCGATTAGGAAAGGAAAGGAGAAAGAAAGTAATGAAGGAAGAAGAAAAAGAAAAAAGATAAAGAAAAAAAAGAAATAAAAGGAGGGCAAAGAAATGAAATAAAGGAAGCCAAAAGAAAGAAAGGTATAAGAAATGAAGGGTGAGGGAAAAGAAAAAGAAAAAAAAGAAAAGGAAGGAAAGCGAAGTGGAGAGACATAAGAAAAAAGGAATAAAGAAAATCTAATCAACCGTGATAGAAAATAATATAAGATTTAATAACTTAATATATTATCATTAAGCAAATCATAGAAAGATGAAAAATTAAACAACACAATTATTTTGCACATATACCAAAGCAACTCTTAAAATACTTATAAGGCATTATGCTTATAAATAAATGCTCTATATTGTAAAAAAATTGTCTAAAATTATTTCCTTGGTAGGCAATAATCTTTGTTCTCTAGTTCTTAAGTAAGAGAAAAGGCATTGAACAAAATTCAACTTAATTAGTATCCATAGCAATTAAAGGGATCATATTTACCCCTTTACGGTTTCAATCACTGTTATGATTACACATTCCTTTATAGACCTTCTAAATTTGTCTCTTATAGTTTTTTTTTTTGAAAAAAATTGATTTCAATTTGGTATAAGAATTGAAATACTTTAGTTATACATATACATACATACACACACACACACACACACACACACACACACACACACATATATATATATATATATATATATATATATATATATATATATTGATGGTTAAATCTTCTTATTTGTTTCTAATATCCCATTATAGATCTAGTTGGAAGACCATATTTTGACAAAAAGTTATGCCTTAAATAATGCTATCTATTAAAGTGAACTATAATATCTATCTAGATCTGATGACGCCTGATCACCTGTGCTGAGCATCGGAAAGGCTGATCTGGTTGCTGATGAGATTATCGCCCAGCCGAACAACCTGCAAAAAGTTCCAGGACTGGAGGGGTTCTCCGGTGGCGACCCTCCGATGCTCCAGTCAGCAATCGAGGTCACAGCTGAGGAAGAGCTCGAGAGAGCTCTTTAAGGCAGAGAAAGTCCAGAAATGGAGTCTCCCTGGGATAGTAGAACGAGAGAGTGCTTATGTTCGCATACCTACATCTTCGACGGGCTCACCCTTTTATAGGTGGTTGAGACTTGCATGAAGATTGACCATGCAGAATTCTGTGAGGGAGAGATGTCCGCAGAATATGTGGGGGTTACGTGAATTTAGGGCTGATTAGTGGGTCCTGTCCCATCGGAGAGGAAAAGCTGGCGGTTGATGGGCCAAGTCCTATTAGTTGGTGGAGTCAGTCGGTAGGTGGGTCTGGTCCCATCGACAGCGTGCTCAGGTAGTACGTACTAGGTGGGCCTGGTTACGTCAGGCTGTGCTGGTCAGAGGGGTGATAGTTCTGGCAAGCGTGGGGCCGACCTAGAGAGGTCGGGGCTGCCTCGGCTGACTTGGAGATGCCGAGGCGGACAGGGCCAATTTGAGGAGGTCGGGGCCACCTTGGCTAACTTGGAAATACCGGGACAGACGGGGCCGACCTAAGGAGGTCGGGGCTGCCTCGGCTGACTTGGAGATGTCGGGATGGATGGGGCCGACCTGAGGAGGTCGGGGCCGCCTCGACTGACTTGGAGATGCCGGGGCGGACGGGCCCGACTCGGCTGATTTGGAGACGCCGGGGCGAACAGGGCTGACCTGAGGAGGTTGGGGCCGCCTCGGCTAATTAGGAGACTCCGGGGCGGACGGGGCCAACCTGAGGAGGTCAGGGCCACCTCGGCTGATCTGGAGGCGCTGGGGCGGACAGGGCCGACCTGAGGAGGTCGGGGCCGCCTTGGCTGACTTGGAGATGCCGGAACGACGGGGCCGATCTGAGAAGGTCAGGGCCGCCTCGGTTGATTTGGAGATGCTGGGACGGACGGGGCCGACCTGAGGAGGTCGGGGCCGCCTCGGCCGATCTGGAGACGCTAGGGTAGATGGGGCCAACCTGAGGAGGTCGGGGCCGCCGCTAATTTGGAGACGCCGGGGCGGACGGGATGTGTTTGTGCCAAGTGGTTGGTTTTGCCATGATTACCCCTATGGCTTTATTAGCTACATCATTAGCTACATCAAATGCCCCCTCGCTCCTGAGCACGAAGGGCCACGTGTCAACTGTCCTTTGGGCGAAAGGGGCACGGAAATTTTAAAAATTGACAACCAGCTACGAGCGCCTTTAATGGTGGGTGAGCTGGCGTAGCTTCCCGAGGCGATATCACCTCGCAAATCTTCCATAATCTTGGAGTTGGTGGGAGCTGACGTCGGCTCTGGTGTCTCGAGGGGGTGCTCCTCAAAGGATGGGAAAAAGGTAGGCACCATCATTGCCTCCCCACTTTTCAAGCATCATCATTGGCCGGGGATCCCTGCTCCTCGGTAGAACCGAGGCAGCGCGCCTTGAGCACGAGCGAAATGGCCGGCGCCTGGGAACCCGACGCAATGGGTGGAGGCCACGCGGCCGATTCTCGGGCGAAGCGATTCAAAATTGGGGTATAAAAGGCGCTCTATAGGCCCGGGGGAGAGCTTTACATCGCAATTGCTCCCTGCCTTCTTCCTCTTTGAGCTTCTCTGCAAACCGAGACCTCCAACCTTCGTCCTCTTCCCAACTTTCTAGTTCGTCTCCGTTTTTCACCCTTCACCTTTGACCCATGGACCGTAGGGCCATTAGGGAGGGTAAAAGGCCAGTTATAGAGTCGTCCCCATCCCCTGGTGAGGACCACACCTCAATTGTTAGCCAACTGCCCCGGCCGTTAGGCAGGATCACGATCCACAACCGGTCGGAGGCGAATGACCAACCCCCGATGAGAGCAGTTCCTATTTCCTCCCGTCATCTGGCATCCCCTCCGCCAGTTAGCCTTGACCCCGTAGGGCCGGGGGGATTGCCTCCACCATGACCCCGGAGGAGGTAGAGGCCCTTAGGGCCATGTATAGGGTTCCTGACTTTATCCGTCTGTCCGTGCCAGGGCCTGAAGATAGAGTGACCTCCATCCTTCTGGGTCGGGTCGGTCTGTATGAAGAGTTCTTTCGGTGTGGGCTGCGGCTTCCTTTCCACTCCTTTTTCTTGAATCTTTTGAATAGGCATAGGTTAGTGCCGGTGCAGTTGACTCCAAACTCGATTCGGATCTTCTGCGCTTTCATTATCCTTTGTCATTTCCAGGGTTCTGCAGTCAGTCTGTCCCTATTCCGAGCTTTTTACAAGCTCCGCCGCCAGGACGAGGGGGCCTGGTGGGTGTTCACCGCTAGGCCGAGTAGGGCCCTTCTTTTAGGTCTCCCATCAAAAATTAGAGGGTGAAAATCTCGATTTCTTTTCGCCCATGTGGAGGGAGTGAGGACCAATTGGGGGGAACCGAATGTTAGCTCTAACAAGAATTCGGCTGTGAGCGATAAGGATGGGGAACTCTACCGCCACCTCTCGTCCTTCCAGATTTCTTCCTACAAGGATCTCCTATCCGAGGAGAACTTGTATGAGGCTGAGCTGGCCCCGGCAGTCGATGAGCACAAAAACCCATTCCTCCTGCCCCTGTCTGGGCGTTGTCTTTGTCATTCGTTGCCTCACCTCCCTTCTCATCTCTCCTTTTTCTCTTTTTTTTTGTACTGATGCGTATTTTTTGTGCAGCAATGAAAATTTTTGTGCAGCAATGAAAATTCCTGCGGAGAAATTTGAGATCCTCGTGCGCCAGAAGAGGCTGGTGGCAGGCGGACATGTGAGGCCAGCTAAGAGGGCATGGAGAGGAGCCCGTGCCGAACCGACCAAGACCCCAGAAGCCCCTGCAGCCCAGGCGCCTGCGGAAGAGCCGGTTAGGGAGGCACCGGCTGAAGGAGCGGTCCCCGGGCTAGCCACGGCCGAGATGGAAGAGGGAGAGATCCTAGCCACCACCGAGGCCATCGTGGTAGTCTTAGATCCAGAGGAGGAAGTCTCTACTGCCACCGATTTAGCCGAGGTGGGGCAGGTTGCAGTTGCTAGAAGCCCTTCGGCTCCCGCCGAGTCGGAGACGGAGAAGGAGCCCCTTCAGCTGGAGAGGGGGTGGTTACCATCAGAAGCTTAAATGCCGAGGCAAGGAGGCCCCGCAAGCATAGGGCCGAGCTAGGGAGCTCGTCCTGGCAATCCGTGCACCGCCCTGATCGACGACCATTTGATGAGGCGCTGGGAGGGACAGCGCGGCCGGTGCCCAGGCTTTCCACCATGGAGGATGCGGCATGGGCCACCATGAAAGGATCCCAAGCGAAGACCATGGCCTACATGGCCACGATGGGAAGGATAAGTTGCGAGATGCAGCCCCAGTGACAGGCGGCAGCGCTACCGTGTAGGGCGGTGGATGGCGGCGAGATCAAGTGCATTATGGAGATATCTTCAGAGATTGATTTCCTTGTGGGGAGTGATTGAATAAATCATATCTTCTAGATTTAATATGTTTCTCCTAAACTCTAGAAGGTGATTGAATAAATCATATCTTCTAGATTTAGGATGTTTCTCCTAAATTCTAGAAGGTGATTGAATAAATCATATCTTCTAGATTTAGGATGTTTCTCCTAAACTCTAGAAGATTAGTTTCCCTTTCAGTTAAGTTATTTTAGGCATGTATCATCAAATCTCCTTGATTCTAGGAATTGTTTCCTTAGAATCTTGAAGATTAGATTAGATTTGATTGGGAAGATTAGTTTTCTTTTCAGTTAAGTTGTTTAAGGCATGTATTGTCAAATCTCCTTGATTCTAGGAATTGTTTCGAATTGTTTCCTTAGAATCTTGAAGATTTGATCTAGATTTGATTTGATTGGGTTGGTAGGATTTTGTAAGCTCCTGAGGATGCCTATATAAGCACTCCTCAAGAGCAATAGGAAAAGAGGGGGGGAGAGAGTTATATTGTGTAAGCTTAGAGAGCTTATGAATGTTGGCCAGGCATAGGCACGTTTATGCTAGTAAACTTGGGGGCTGATAACCTCTTAAGTTTGGGCGTGCTTGGGCTAATAACCCTTGTACGAGTGTTCTTGTGATCTGATGGTTCGAAGGACTAATAATCCTGAGACCACGTTCTTCATAATAACAGTGAGGCATTCTTCATTTATTGTGTGTTAGATCCTAATTACCACGCTCGTGTGTTACTGGAAACGGTTCGGGAGGATTAATTATGGTGTTGGAGCGGATCGCACAGAGGAGTTGGTGAATGTTTTGGAGTCCTTGACCGGGGACCCTAACAAATTGGTGCTTTCATTGAGATTAGTTGCTTGAAGATCTCTACGCTTCAAGCGGGTAATCACGAGCAAACCTTACTTTGATTCTCTTCATTAAGATTGTTATAGTTAGAAGTTGTTTGTTCTGTTTGTTCTTGTTGGAGTTATTATTTGAGGTGGGGATTAGATTGTTATAGTTAGAAGTTGTTTGTTCTTGTTGGAGTTATTATTTGAGGTGGGGGTTCGATCTTCTTCTGGAGAGAACCCAAGGTCGGAAGTTGTCCGTGCAAAGTTCTTCGTGGGAGGGGGTTCGATCTTCATTTTGGAGAGAACCCAAGGTTGGACTTGTTGTTGCAGCCCATATTCCAATGGAGGCCGGATCAAGTACATTTCCATCCAACCGAGACCGCTTTGAAGCTTTGGAGTCATCCACTCTTTGGATGAAGGAGCAGATGGCAGAGACTACCACCAACATGACTCATGCAAGGAGCCATCACTTCCGTCACTAATGCTACGGAGGAGAACATGAAGGCGGTGGAAGGCATGAGACGAGACTTGCAAGCAATATTGGCAAGACTTGGAGGAGGAGCGAATGGGGCCAACCGCGGACAAACCCCAAGGGTGGAAGAGGAGCAACTCGTTGATGGGAGGGAAACTCACATTTCTAAGTCCACAAGGGGAGAGCCTAGACCAAGGCAACCTCTTAGATTGGGCGGGCGTGTGGAGAATGAGCACGAGGTAGTGGAAAGGTGGCTGCGAGAGGAGGAGTCTGACCGTGATGTTGATAACCATGCAAGGACGGAGGAAAGACTCGGTGGGAGTCGGTATGGGGAAGAAATGCCTATGGCCGGATCCATGAAGATGCTAGAAGACATGAGAGACCGAGAAGAGACCGCCACTATCATAATGAAGATGAAGGAAATCGGTTTAACCACCGAGGACCTAGAAGGCCACATTACCGTGGAGGTGACTATGAAGATGATGATGGAAATCGGTTTAACAACCGAGGACCAAGGAGACCAAAAATTGACTTCCCTAAGTTCAATGGTGGTGACCCTCATGAGTGGCTCGATAAGGCGGACCACTATTTTCATATATATGAAGTACCAAGGACAGAAAGAGTGGCCACAGCATGTTTCTTTCTTGATGGGAAGGCAAGCAAATGGTGGAGATGGATACGGGCCCAATATGAGAAGGAAGGAAGAAGGCTCGGGTGGACGGCATTCGAGAGGGAGCTGCTTATGCAATTTGGGCCTTCGCCCATTATCAACCATCATGGCCAGCTAGCTAAGCTCAAGCAAGATGGCAAGGTGCATGCGTATGTGGAGGAATTTCGACAACTCCAAACCTTGGTGAGGGGTTGGTCTGAGGAGGCACTTATCGGCACTTTCGTGGATGGTCTAAAACCATGGATTGCCAAGGAGCTCAAGTTGAAGCAGCCCACTAGGCTGCAAGAAGCAATGAGGATGGCTGAAATCCTTGAAGAAAGTCATCACTTCGAGAAAAGACACGTCAAGGACCAAGTGGCTAACAAGGTTTATAAACCCTTGTATTCCACGGGGTCTTGGAAAGGAAAGGAGGGGACTACGGGAGATTCAAGGAGCAAAGGGAAGGAAGTCAAGAAGCTTAGTCGTGAGGAGCTTGATGAGTACATAAAGAAGGGCTTATGCTTCAAATGTGGTGAAAAGTGGAGCCGTGATCACCAATGCAAGAAAGCCAAGGTCATGTGTATGATCGGATAGAGGAGGAGCAATTGGGGGAGACAAGTGAGGAAGAGCACGGGCATGAGGAGTCCTCTAGCGATGAGGAAAGTGAGGAAGCCAAGTTGAGCCTCAATGCCATGTCCGGCGTACAAAAGCCCTCAACCATGCGACTTATGGCTTGGGTTGGCAAGCATGAAATGACATTATTGGTGGATAGTGGGTCTACCACAACTTCATCAATTCCCGCGTCCTTTCTAAGGTGGGATTGCATGGGGAAGAAGTAGAGCCATTCGATGTGAAGGTGGCAAACGGGGAAAAGCTAAGGTGCGAGATGGTAGTGCGAACCGTGAAGATGAATGTCCAAGGTGTCCGTATAGCGGCTGATCTTCACGTACTCTCATTGGTGGGGCTAGATGTTGTCTTGGGCAATGCATGGCTAAGAGGCATTGGCAAGGTCGTCACCGACTATGAGAAGATGACTATGGAGTTCAAGCTTGGAGGGAAGAAGAGGACGTGGACAGCTCTAGCATCAAAAGAGCCAAGGCCTTGCGAGGCCAATGTGTTTGAAAAACTATGCAAGGGTGGGGCTCATTGCTTCGCCATAGTGATGGGCCAAAACCGAGGAGATGAAGGGCAAGAGAGAAGTATAGTGATAGAAATGAGGAGCTGCCCCAAGGTGTGAAGACAGTTTTAGAAAGACACAAGGAAGTATTGGAGGTACCTACTTCATTACCACCAAGTAGGGAATTTGATCATCGCATTGTGCTGAAAGATGCGAGCAAACCGGTGAATGTGCCACCATACCGGTATGCTCACTTTCAAAAGGGTGAGATCGAAAGACAAGTGGAGGAGATGTTGGCTAGTGGCTTGATTCGACCAAGCACTAGTCCCTTTTCATCACCGGTGTTGCTGTGAGGAAGAAGGATGGAAGTTGGCGTTTTTGCACCGACTACCGAGCATTGAATGAGGCAACAGTGAGGGACAGATTTCCCATACCAACAGTGGACGAGATGCTTGATGAGTTGCATGGGGCTCATGTGTTCACCAAGCTGGATTTAAGGGCCGGATACCATCAAATCCGGATGAAAGAGGAAGATACCCACAAGACGGCATTTAGGACTCATTCCGGCCACTATGAGTACCTAGTGATGCCTTTTGGGCTATGCAATGCCCCTCAACTTTCCAAGCGGCTATGAATGCCATATTTAAGCCATTCTTGAGGAAGTTTGTATTAGTATTCTTCGATGACATCTTGGTGTACTCGAAGAATGTGGAGGAACACTTGAAGCAATTGGAGCGAGTATTGATGATCTTGAAGGAGCACCACTTCTTCATCAAGGCTTCCAAATGCGCCTTTATGCAAGAAGAGCTGGAGTACCTTGGCCACATCATATCGGGCCAAGGAGTAAAAGTGGACCAGCGGAAGGTGGAAGCTATGGTGGATTGGCCCTTACCCAAGGATGTGTCGGCTCTACGAGGATTCCTTGGTTTGACGGGCTACTATCGAAGGTTCGTGCAAGGCTATGGATTGATAGCCAAGCCACTTACCTCCATGCTAAAAAAGGAGGGCTTCGAGTGGACCGAAGATGGAAGAGAGCTTTTGAGAACTTGAAGAGAGCCATGACCAAGACACCCGTCTTGGCCTTGCCCGACTTCAAGAAACCATTTGAAGTATATACTGATGCAAGTGGAGAAGGGATTGGGGCGGTACTAGCTCAAGAAAGGAGGCCCATAGCTTATATCTCCAAGGCCTTAGGGCCAATGAAGAAAGCATGGAGCACTTATGCAAGAGAAATGTTGGCGGTTGTGCATGCGGTGAAGGTGTGGAGACCTTACCTCTTGGGAAGAAAGTTCACTATAGTGACCGATCAACAAGCATTAAGACACTTGCTAGAACAAAAGATCGTGACGCCAGAGCAACAGAAGTTTCTTGTGAAGCTTCTGGGATTCGAGTATGACATTATATATCAGCCCGGCAAGGAGAATAAGGTGGCTGATGCGTTGTCAAGGAAGGAGGGAAGTCCAATGATGTGGACTTTGTATGAAGATGAGGCTGAACATATGGCCTTGAGTGGAGCTGAATGGAGGATATGGGACAAGCTTAGAGAGGCTGTGGAGTTGGATGCAAGGTCTCAAGAGATCATAGAGAAGCTTGAGAGTCCATGTAATGGGGTGACCGGATTCAAATGGCGTGATGGCTTATCTACTACAAGTCCTATGTCTATGTGCCCGACGTACCAAACCTGAGGAAGGAGATTCTCACTCACTTCCACCATAGCAAAGAAGGTGGTCATTCGGGATGGCTTAGGACCTATATAAGGATCAAGCATTTCTTCTATTGGGAGGGCCTAAAGAGAAGTGTGAAGAAGTGGGTGGCGGAATGTGACGTGTGTCAAAAGGTCAAACATGATACGAAGGCCCCTACAGGTCTCTTGCAGCCCTTACCCATACCGGAAGCTATATGGGAAGACTTGTCCATGGATTTTGTGGAGGGCTTGCCCGCAAGTCAAGGGTACGAAGTGATCTTGGTGGTCGTGGATCGCTTAAGTAAGTATGCTCACTTCATACCCCTTAAGCATCCATTTACAATGAAGAGTGTGGCTAAGGCCTTTGTGGACAACGTGGTAAAGCTCCATGGTTTCCCTAGAACCATTGTTACGGATCGGGATCGGGTGTTCATGAGCTCCTTTTGGAAGGAAGTGTTTGCACTGCAAGGGAGCAAAATGAAGACAAGTTCTTCATACCATCCGCAGACCGATGGCCAAACAGAGGTGGTCAACCGTACATTAGAACAATACTTGAGATGCTATTGCCATGATGAGCAAGCAAGGTGGATGGACTACATGTCATGGGGAAATATTGGTATAATACAACATACCACTCTTCCATCACACTTAGCCCATTTGAAGTGGTGTATGGAAGGAAGCCTCCTACCTTGGTGGCTTATGAGAGGGGTTCGGCTAAGAATGCGGAAGTGGAGGAAGCCTTGATCACTAGAGACAGATACTAGCCAAGGCAAAGAGGGAGCTTAAGAAGGCCCAATCGAGCATGAAGAAATATTATGATAAAAGGAGAAGGCTAGAAGGGTTTGAGCCCGGGGACTTTGTGTACTTGAAGCTTCAACCTATGGCCAAAAGACAATGAAGAGAAAGGCAAGCTACAAGCTAGAGAAAAGGTACTATGGACCATTTAAAGTGGCTGCCCGTGTTGGAGAAGTTGCGTATCGGCTGGAATTACCACCAACCTCAAGACTTCATCCAGTGTTTTATGTGTCTCTCCTCAAGAGACGAGTTGGGGATCCTAGCTTGATTGTAGAGGAATTGCCTTCCTTCAATGAGGAAGGTAGAATGCTACTACAGCCCACAACGATTCTTGAATACAAAATGGTGCCACGTGGGAGGATTAGAAGGAAGATCTGGAGAGTATTGGTGCAATGGAGAGGGCTACCTAGAGAGGAAGCAACCTGGGAGGATTATGATGACATAGCCTTAAGGTTCCCATAATTTACCCTTGAGGACAAGGGTACACTTAATGGAAGGGGAATGAAAGGATCCCAAGCGAAGACCATGGCCTACACAGCCACGATGGGGAGGATAAGTTGCGAGATGCAGCCCCAGTGACAGGCGGCAGCGTTATCGTGTAGGGCGGCGGATGGCGGCGAGATCAAGTGCATTATGGAGATATCTTCAGAGATTGATTTCCTTGTGGGGAGTGATTGAATAAATCATATCTTCTAGATTTAGGATGTTTCTCATAAACTCTAGAAGGTGATTGAATAAATCATATCTTCTAGATTTAGGATGTTTCTCCTAAATTCTAGAAGGTGATTGAATAAATCATATCTTCTAGATTTAGGATGTTTCTTCTAAACTCTAGAAGATTAGTTTTCTTTCAGTTAAGTTGTTTTAGGCATGTATCGTCAAATCTCCTTGATTCTAGAAATTGTTTTCTTAGAATCTTGAAGATTAGATTTGATTTGATTGGGAAGATTAGTTTCCTTTTCAGTTAAGTTATTTTAGGCATGTATTGTCAAATCTCCTTGATTCTAGGAATTGTTTCGAATTGTTTCCTTAGAATCTTGAAGATTTGATCTAGATTTGATTTGATTGGGTTGGTAGGATTTTGTAAGCTCATGAGGATGCCTATATAAGCACTCCTCAGGAGCAATAGGAAAAGAGGGGGGGGGGAGAGAGTTATATTGTGTAAGCTTAGAGAGCTTATGAATGTTGGCCAGGCATAGGCACGTTTATGCTAGTAAACTTGGGGGCTGATAACCTCTTAAGTTTGGGCGTGCTTGGGTTAATAACCCTTGTACGAGTGTTCTTGTGATCTGGTGGTTCGAAGGACTAATAATCCTGAGACCACGTTCTTCATAATAACAGTGAGGTATTCTTCATTTCTTGTGTGTTAGATCCTAATTATCACGCTCGTATGTTACTGAAAACGGTTCGGGAGGATCAATTATGGTGTTGGAGCGGATTGCACAGAGGAGTTGGTGAATATTTTGGAGTCCTTGATCGGGGACCCTAACACGCCATCCTCCTATCAAGGGTGCGAATGTCGGTGACCGATGAGGAAATGGGGCGGTAGTCCCATGCCGTTGTCCTAGACATGGTAATGGTAAACGTACTCCAGGTAATCCTTCGAACATAACCTCTTTTTTGACATGCCTTGGTTGATATGCGGCTGACGAATTTCTCTAGTACAGCTGGCCCATGGGGCCTTTGCCCTTCGTGCGGCGGTGACCCATACAGGAGAGGCGCTCGCACGCACCCTCGGGCGGGCCGACAAGTATAAAGAGCAGAGCCGGGAGCTGTCCGAGAAGCTTGCTCGGCAGCAGGAGGAGGCCAAGGCCCGGGAGGAGGACTTGAGCGGCTGGGCGAGGGAAGCGGAGAGCCGGGCCGGAGTCGAGAGCAACTGAGCCTCCGCGGCCGAGGCTAAGCTGGCGCTAAAGTCAGCCATGCTAGAGTCGGCCAGCAAAAGGATTGAGGAGCTGACCCGCCAGCTCCAGCAGTCGGAGAACCGGGTCGAAACGGCCATGGATGAGGTTCGGGTCGTGATGGAAAGGGCCGCCGTGGCTGAAAGAGCGGTGGTTGATGCGAGCCATGAGCAGGCCGAGGCAGTGGCCCATGCTCACGAGGCTAGTGCCCATGCCGGGGAGGCAGAAAGCAGGGCCTGGGAAGCCGAGGCGCATGCAGGGAGGCTGAGGTCGGGGCCGAGGCACGAATCCGTGAGGCCGAGGCCAGGGCGGAGGCGCAGATTCGAGAGGCCGAGGCTAAAGTGACTAACGCCATTGCCGATTTTAAGGCCTCGGCGGAGTTCGAGTAGGAGGTCATGGAGGCTAGTTTTGACACCTACGTGAAGGGCTTTGAACTTTGCAAGGAGAAAGTGTCTGTGACCCTCAATATCAACAGCTCCGATCTTGAAAAGATCTAGCCCGGGGATCTTGGTGAAGAACTGGCAGAGGAGGAAGAGGAATAGGACAGAGAGGAGCCGGGACCGAGGAAGCCCTGAAACAGCCTTGCATTTTTGTTTTCTGCAACTTTGTATTTTCCCTTTCTTTTTGTAACTAACCCCAGGTCAGATTTTGTAATCATTCTAAAGTACCCAATGAAAAAGGAGTCATTTTGCAAATGTCTTGTTTCTTTTCTTTGTGAGCAACATGTATGTCGGAGGTGCCGTGGCGGGTCCCTGGACTTAGGCATGAGGGTAACTGAATAGGTTTGTAGAAACTTGTGCCGCTGGATAGGCTTATGGTTAGCTGGGATAACATGGCGCCGGCTACGGCCATTTAGGAACGCCTTTAGAGTTCCCCCACGAATTCAGAGAGTCCTGACTAAAGCAATCTACTCATAGTTAGGAAGATCTTTCCTTTAGACTGCCTTCCGCACCTTGTCCATCTTTTTTTTTTGACAATAACTTGAATGAGTCGGTAAAATTCCAGGCTACCGACTAAGCCTCCGAATCATCTGGTCCCCGACCAGCTAAGTAAATCAACCGCTGTCTGCGAGGGAGAACCCGGGTGGTTCTGAACGGCTTTTGTGAGCTTGAACGGGCGCTAAGCTGTAAGATTCAAGGAGGGGTCTTTGGAGGCCGACTCCGAAGACTACTCTGGCGAGCGAAGTCCATTGGGGACGGTGCGGAACCGAGCAACGCCCTTTTAGTCACGGCGCCGACGAGCTCTGACCTTGAGCTATCTTGGGGACTTGCATGCCAAGGCCAATGCCGAGAGGAAGAGCCGGGGCGAGGCCGACCAAGATGAGGTTGGGGCGAAAGCCCGAGGCCGGCGCTGGGGCGGGAGCGGATGCCCACTGACCAATTATCCCTTGGCCGTCGAGGTGGACTTAAAGTTGCTGGGGCAAAATTGTGGTCATTAGAAGCCTTCTAAACCCTGGAGGGCGACCTGAGAGCTGAAAACCATCAGGTTCCTTTTGAACCCCGAAGGGTGACCTGAGAGTTGAGAGTCATCAGGTTCATTTTGAACCTCGAAGGATGGCCTGAGAGTTGAGAGTCATCAGATTCCTTTTGAACCCCAAAGGGTGACCTGAGAGTTGAGAGTCATCAGGTTCCTTTTGAACCGCCTCGGGGGTTTAAGAACCGTTGCGAGGGGCGACTCGTCCGATTACGGAGCCTTAGGGTCTTGGACCTACTCGGAGGCACCGCCGTGCCGAAGCCGAGTGGTGTCCCATAGGCCGCAATGCCAGTGAGGCCCTTTTGAACCGCCTCGAGGGTTTAGGAACCACTGCAAGGGGTGACTCATCCGATTACGGAGCCTTAGGGTCTTGAACCTACTCGGGGGCACTGCCGTGCCAGGGCCGAGTGGTGTCCCATAGGCCACGATGCCGGCGAGGTCCTTTTGAACCGCCTCGAGGGTTTAGGAACCGCTGCGAGGGGTGACTCGTCCGGTTATGGAGCCTTAGGGTCTTGAACCTACTCGAGGGCACCGCCGTACCGGGGCCGAGTGGTGTCCCATAGGCCGCGATGCTGGCGAGGCCCTTTTGAACTGCCTTGGGGGTTTAGGAACCGCTGCGAAGGGCAACTCATCTGATTACGGAGCCTTAGGGTCTTGAACCTACTCGGGAGCACCACCGTGCCGGGGCCGAGTGGTGTTCCATGGGCCGCGATGCGGCGATGTCCTTTTGAACTGCCTCGGAGGTTTAGGAACTGCTGCGAGGGGCGACTTGTCCGGTTACGGAGCCTTAGGGTCTTGAACCTACTCGGGGGCACCGCCGTGCCAGGGCCGAGTGGTGTCCCATAGGCTACGATGCCGGCGAGATCCTTTCGAACCACCTTGGGGATTTAAGAATCGCTATGAGGGGCGACTCATCTGGTTACAGAGCCTTAGGGTCTTGAACCTACTCGGGGGCACCACCGTACTGGGGCCGAGTGGTGTCCCATAGGCCGCAATGCCAGCGAGGTCCTTTTGAACCACCTCGGAGGTTTAGGAACTGCTGCGAGGGGCGACTCGTCCGGTTACGGAGCCTTAGGGTCTTGAACCTACTCGGGGGCATCGCCGTGCCGGGGCTGAGTGGTGTCCCATAGGCCACGATGCCGGCGAGGTCTTTTTGAACCACTTTGGGGGTTTAGGAACCGCTGCGAGGGGCGACTCATCCGGTTACGGAGCCTTAGGGTCTTGAACCTACTCGGGGGCATCGCCATGCCGGGGCCAAGTGGTGTCCCATAGGCCGCAATGCCGGTGAGGTCCTTTTGAACCGCCTTGGGAGTTTAGGAACCACTGCGAGAGGTGACTCGTTCGGTTACGGAGCTTAGGATCTTGAACCTACTAAGGGGCACCGTTGTGCCAGGGCCGAGTGATGTCCCATGGGCCGCGATGCCGGCGAGGTCCTTTTGAACCGCCTCGAGGGTTTAGGAACCGCTGCGAGGGGCAACTCATCCGGTTACGGAGCCTTAGGGTCTTGAACCTACTCGGGAGCATTCCATGTAGGGGCCGAGTGGTGTCCCATGGGCCGCGATGCCGGCGATGTCCTTTTGAACCGCTTCGAGGGTTTAGGAACCGCTGCAAAGGGTGACTCATCCGGTTACGGAGCCTTAGGGTCTTGAACCTACTCGAGGGCACCGCCGTGCCGAGACCGAGTGGTGTCCCATAGGCTACGATGCCGACGAGGTCCTTTTGAACCACCTTAGAGGTTTAGGAACCGCACGAGGGATGACTCGTCCGGTTACGGAGCCTTAGGGTCTTGAACCTACTCGGGGGCACTGCCGTGCCGGGGCTGAGTGGTGTCCCATGGGCCGCGATACCGGCGAGGTCCATTTGAACTGCCTCAGGGGTTTAGGAACCGTTGCAAGGGGCGACTCATCCGGTTACGGAGCCTTAGGGTCTTGAACCTACTCGGGGGCATCGCCGTGCCGGGGCTGAGTGGTGTCCCATAGGCCGTGATGCCGACGAGGTCCTTTTGAACCGCTTTGGGGGTTTAGGAACCACTGCGAGGGGCGACTCATCCGGTTACGGAGCCTTAGGGTCTTGAACCTACTCGGGGCATCGCCATGCCAGGGCCGAGTGGTGTCCCATAGGCCACGATTCCGGCGAGGTCCTTTTGAACCGCCTCGAAAGTTTAGGAACCACTGCGAGAGGTGACTCATTCGGTTACGGAGCTTAGGATCTTGAACCTACTCAGGGGCACCGTTGTGCCAGGGCCGAGTGGTGTCCCATGGGCCGTGATGTCGGCGAGGTCCTTTTGAACCGCCTCGGGGGTTTAGGAACCACTGCGAGGGGCAACTCGTTCGGTTACAGAGCCTTAGGGTCTTGAACCTACTCGGGGGCACTGCTGTGTAGGGGCCGAGTGGTGTCCCATGGGCCGCGATGCCGACGATGTCCTTTTGAACCACTTCGAGGGTTTAGGAACCGCTGCAAGGGGTGACTCATCCGGTTACGGAGCCTTAGGGTCTTGAACCTACTCGGGGGCACCGCCGTGTCAGGGCCGAGTGGTGTCCCATGGGCCGCGATGCTGACAAGGTCCTTTTCTGAGATCTGGTCTTTGGACATAGGGAAGAAACGGCTTCGGTGGTGAAGAATATCCTTTATTGCTCACAGCATAAGGAGACACATCATTGATAATATCGACGGAGGTTGTCCGCATTCCAGGGACGCGGGATGGGTCGGCCGTTGAGCTCTTCAATTCGGTATGCTCCTTGACAGAGTGCCTCGGTGACGTGGTAAGGACCTTCCCAATTGGTGGATAGCTTGCTCCCCTCCATCGGCTTGAACACCTCAGCCTTTCTCAAAACCAAATCTCCAGGGCGAAACACTTTGGGATGGACCCGGGCATTATAATACTTGGCTGCTCGTTGGCGAAAAACCGCCATACGTAATCGCGCCCGATCATGTGCCTCATCGATGAAGTCGAGGTTAGCTCTCAGCTAGGCGGAGTTGTCTTCTTCGCTATAGGATTCCACGCGTGGGCTTGGCAATCCGATCTCTACAGGAATGACCGCCTCGGACCTAAAGGCTAGACTAAAGGGGGTTTCGCCTGTTAAAGCCCTTGGGGTCGTATGGTAGGCCCATAATACGCTAGGAAGCTCTTCTACCCACCGGCCTTTGAATCTGTCCAGCCAAGTTCTGAGCCATCTAAGGATGGTACGGTTCATGACCTTGGCCTCCCTGTTGGTTTGTGGGTGGCCGACGGAGGTGAATCGATGGTGGATGCCCAGTTCATCGCAGAAAGTTCTAAATGTGGCGTTGTCGAACTGGCGTCCATTGTTGGTGACGAGAGTGTGAGGTAGGCCGAAACGACATATTACTGACTTCCAGAAAAAGCTTTGACTTTGTTCTCAGTGATCTTGGCCAATGCCTCAACCTCGGCCCACTTGGTGAAGTAATCAATGGCGACAATCAGGAACCTACATTGCCCTGAAGCCGAGGGAAACGGTCCAAGGATGTCCATCCCCCATTGGGCGAAGGGCCACAGAGCCGAGAGTGGATTCAAAGGGACAAAAGGTTGATGCTGGATATTCGCGTGGCGCTGGCAGCCGTCATACTTCTGGACCAACTTGGTAGCATCATCCCTCATGGTAAGCCAAAAATACCCTTGATGGAGGGCCTTCTGGGCGAAGGACATGCCCCCTAGGTGATTCCCGCAGACGCCTTCATGAATTTCTCTGAGGATGTAATCGGCATCAACAGGTCCTACACACCTGAGCAGGGGGTAAGAAAAAGATCTTTGGTATAGGCGTCCGTCCAAGAGGGTGAATTTGGAGGCTCTCCATTTGAGTAGCTTAACTTCGTCATGATCATCAGGAAGAGTGCCGTCCGTGAGGTACCAGATGTAAGGATCTATCCAGGTTGGCTCCTGGGTCAGTGGGAGGACTTCTTCTTTGTCTTCTATACTGGGCATTTCCAAGTGCTCGATGTAGGCGTCCCTCGTGAAGCCATCGACAGAGGTGGCCAATCGGGAGAGGGTGTCGGCCTTGGCATTCTCACTCCGAGGGATGTAGCTGATGCTAAAATAAGAGAGTGGAGAGACTAAGAGCCGGACTTTGCCCAAGTATTGGGCCATGGCAGGATCACGCGCTTCGTACTCTCGTTGATTTGCTCAGAGATAAGTTGCGAGTCAGTAAAAGCTCTGAGGCATTGTATTCCAAACTCCTGAGCGAGCCTTAGCCCTGCCAGCAGGGCCTTGTACTCAGCCTGATTATTAGTGGCTTTGAATAGGAATCGAAGGGCACACTCCATCGTCTCTCCATCAGGGCCTGCAAGAATGAGACCGATGTCACTTCCTTGGGAGTTCGAAGCGCCGTCCACGTGAAGGATCCAGGATTCCCTATCGTTGTCTGGCTTGGCAATGGGTTGTTCCACGGGAGCCTCCTCGGTCGGCTCCTCGGCCCAAGTGCACTCGACCAAAAAGTCGGCCAAAACCTAGGACTTTAGGGTAGGCCGAGCTTGAAAGGAGAGATCAAACTCTTCCAGCTTGATGGCCCACTTAGCTAGTCGGCCCAAGGTGTCTGATCGAGCCAGAATGGCTTGGAGGGGCTGGTCTATGAGCACCATGATAGGATGGGCTTGAAAATATGGGCAGAGATGCCAAGCACAGACGATCAAAGCAAAGATGACTTTTTCTGTCTTGGAGTATATGAATTCTGCATCGTGAAGCACCTTGCTTACATAGTACATGGGTCGCTGGGTCCTGTCATCGTCAAGATGCACCAGAACGGAGCTAACAGCCTCCGAAGAGGCGGCAAGGTAGAGAAAAAGGCTTTCTTCATCTTTTGGCTTTGACAAGAGTGGCGGGGAGGACAGGAACGCCTTCAAGCAATCGAAGGCCTTTTGATAATTATCCGTTCATTCAAAGCTATTCACCTTCCGTAGGGCTTTGAAGAAGGGCAAGCATCGCTCGACCGACTTGGAGAGGAAACGGCTTAGGGCCGCCACCCTCCCCATGAGCCATTGTACCTCCTTCTTGCTAGATGGCGGCCTCATATCGAGGATGACACTTATTTTCTCGGGGTTTGCCTCAATCCCTCGCTGGGTTACCATGAAGCCTAAGAACTTGCCCGCCGTAATGTTGAAGGCACATTTTTTAGGATTTAGCTTAACTTGAAAGCGGAGGTTGTTGAAAGTTTCCTCTAGGTCGAAGACGTGGTCGGAAGTGCGGGTGCTTTTGGTCAACATATCGTCCACGTAGACTTTCATGTTCCGGCCTAGTTGATCCTGGAAGACTTTGTTTATCAACCTTTGGTAGGTTGCCCCTGCATTCTTAAAGCCGAAGGGCATCACCTTATAGCAATAAATGCATTTCTCCATCACAAAGGATGTGTGTTCCTCATCGGCAGGGGCCATCTTTATTTGATTATACCCGGAGAAGGCAACCATGAAGCTGAGAAGCTCATGGCCGGAGGTGGAATCCACTAGCTGGTCGATCTGGGGCAGAGGAAAACTATCCTTTGGGCATGCCTTGTTCAGGTCGGTGAAGTCGATGCAAATCCTCTAGCTCCCATTCGCCTTTCGCACCATGACCGCATTGGTCAGCCAGCTGGGGTAATGTGCCTCCCGGATATGATCGGCGCCGAGTAGCTTGTTGACTTCTTCATCAATGGCCTTTAGTCGTTCAGGAGCGAAGCTTCTTTCTTTTGACAGACCAGACGACACTTTGGGTCAATATTGAGCTTATGGGTGATTACCTCCGGAGGAATGCCAGGCATGTCGGATGTTGACTAGGCAAATATATCCGAGTTGGCCCGTAGGAAGGTCAGGAGACGGTCGTGATCCTCTGAAGGGAGGAGCCCGCCGACACGCACAGTCTTTGTCGGGTCATCTCCGAGGGGGAAGGTTAGGAGCCGCTCAATCGGCTCTCCTCCTTTGCTGGACTCTCTGGGGTCAGGCGCTTCCGAGGCCGACTCGGCCTCCTGAGGACTTGACGCTACGTGATAGCAAGGCAAGATCGAGCTGACTTTGCCCCGCATCTCTTCGATGCCTCCACTAGTGGGGAACTGCACGAGCAAATGTCGGGTGGAGATGACTGCATCCAACAAGTTTAGGCCTGGTCGTCCGAGGATGGCATTGTACGCCAGAGGAACCCATACGACTAAAAACTTCATGATGACTGTGCTCTGGCATGGCGGTTCTCTGGTTGTTATAGGCAAGGATATTTTGCCCTCGACCCTTACTGAATCCTCGGTAAACCCGACTAGAGGGGCCGCCACGGGCTGAAGAGAGTCAAGAGATAATTCCATCCGAATAAATGCATCATAGGTAAGGATGTCAGCTGAGCTGCCACTATCAACTAATATCCTTTTTATAGGGTGCTTGGCGATCGTCATGGAGACGACGATGCCTTCATTATTTACATTATCAACAACCGCTGACCCCCGCCCGGGAATTACATTGTCTGGCGCCTCCTCCCCTCTCGACCGCTTGGATGAAGGAGCTACTCCCCAAGATACCATCCCGACCGTCCGCTCCGTGGGGGCATTGTCAATAGCCGCCTGAGCAGGTGGGGCCCCATGAGGGCCGGCAGTGGCGGTGGTACCTTCTGGACATACTTTCCAAGGTAGCCCTATTGGATGAGCTCCTCGATAGCACGCTTCAAATTGTAGTAACTGTCGGTGTCATGGCCGTAGTCTCGATGGAAGCGATGGTAGCAGCTTTTGTCCCGGGGGATGCCCTTCTTCATGGGAGGAGGTCGTTGGAGATAAGGCTCGCCTTCAATCTCCATAAGGATATGAGAGTGAGGGGCGAGAAGAGGTGTGAGCTCGCCCTCCCGAGGGACGAGACTTCGGCGTTCACGGTTCGGCTGGCGGGATGGTTCGGGCCGCCGGGGGCGAGAAGGTCCACTTGGCTCCGTACGGGCAGGCTTGCGGCTGGACCCCTTCGAGGATTCTTGGCGGGTGAGATCGGCCTCATCCGTATGAATGTACTTCTGGGCTCGGAGGAGGAGGTCGGAGTAGGAGCCCGGAGGCTTCTTATCCAAAGCGAAGGTGAAGCGGGACAGGAAGAGTCCTCGCTTCAGGGCTAACGTTGCCATCGCATCGTCCAAGTGATAGACCTCAAGGGCGGCGGTCTTAAATCGGGCCACAAAATCCCGCAGCGACTCTCCTTCCTTTTGTCGTATGAAGAAGAGGCTGTCAGTGACCCTCGAGATCCGTCGGCAAGCATCAAAATGCACCAAAAAGGCCCTTTTCAGCTCTCGAAAGGAATCAATGCTGTGAGGGGACAGGCGTGAGTGCTAGGCACGAGCAGCTTTCCGTAGAGTAGCGAGGAAAGCCTTGCACAGAAGGGCATACGTAGCTTCCTGGACCTGCATCATGGCCTTGTATCTCTCGAGATGATCGAGAGGATCTGTCATACTATCGTACGGATCTATTTAAGGAAAATAGAATCTGGAGGGTATGGGCTCCTCCAATATCTGGCGGGTGTAAGTTGGACGAGTGTTATATTCCTCCTCCAGCTGGTTGTTGATTCTTTTGGTGAGCTCGTCCAACCGCCGGCGGTATTCATTCAAGCGATCCTCTGCCCGACGATTGATCATGGGGGTCCTCCCGAGTGGCTCGGAGGACGAGGAAGAAGAAGAAGAAGTGGACGAATGCGGGAGATAAGTTTTTCGCTTTAGCTCCTCCCGGCACCGTGTCTCTGGTGGAAGTTTGCTCGGGCCATAGTCGGGGGATCGTGGCCGCTTGAGGGGCTCACGACGGGGCTTCCTAGGGGAAGCCTGGCGATGATCGGCCTCTCTTTGAGGAGAGCCTCCCCTTGCAGATTATTGACTAGCAAGGGGAGCAGTCTGATGCTGGGTGGCCACGGACTGCTGCTCCTGAAATCCATGGACCACGGCGGTGAGGGCTTGGACTGTTGGGCAAGAGACGCCAGCTGATCAGCTGGGGTGGCCGCGTCTGGTGGTGGGCAAGCGACAAGGGGATCAGCAGCAGGAGGGTTGTTGTCCTGCTGCCTAGTTGATGGGGGATGCCCCCCAGGATAACTGGAAGAAGCGTCCTGAGCCCGCG
This sequence comes from Calamus simplicifolius, assembly GCA_900491605.1. NCBI lineage: Eukaryota > Viridiplantae > Streptophyta > Magnoliopsida > Arecales > Arecaceae > Calamus > Calamus simplicifolius. Next base: position 132,849 of record UESW01002488.1, on the reverse strand, counting down.
TCATCACCATTGCTAATAGAGGGGGAATGAAGAAATGCTGCGGAGGTCGTATCTTCCTTTCTCTCATGTAGCCCCCCTTCCTGGCATGCCAATCTGATGATACCCGATCACCTATGCTGAGCATCGGAAAGGTTGATCTGGTTGCCGATGAGATTATCGCCCAGCCGAACAACCTGCAAAAAGTCCCGGGACTGGAGGGGTTCTCCGATGAGGACCCTCCAACGCCCAAGTCAGCGATCGAGGTCATAGCTGAGGAAAAGCTCAAGAGAGCTCTTTAAGGCAGAGAAAGCTCCAGAAATGGAGTCTCCCTGGGGTAGTAGAATGAGAGAGGGATTATGTTCGCATACCTGCATCTTCGATGGGCTCACCCTTTTATAGGTGGTTGAGACTTGCATGGAGATTGGCCACGCGGAATTCCGTGAGGGAGAGATGTCCGTGGGACACGTGGGGGTTACGTGAATTTAGGACTGATTGATGGGTCCTATCCCATCGGAGAGGAGAAGCCGAAAGTTGGTGGGCCAAGTCCTATCAGTCGGTGGAGTTAACCGGTAGGTGGGCCTGGTCCCATCGATAGCATGGTCAGGTGATAGGTGGGCCTGGTTGCGTCAGGCTGCGCTGGTTAGAAAGATGATGGTTCTGGCAGGCATAGGGCCAACCTAGAGAGATCGGGGCCGCCTCGGCTGATTTGGAGATGCCGGAGTGGACGGGGCCGACCTAAGGAGGTCGGGGCCACCTCGACTGACTTGGAGACGCCGGGGCGGATGGGGCCAACCTGAGGAGGTCAGGGCCGCCTCGGCTGATTAGGAGACGTCAGGACGGACGGGGCCGACCTGAGGAGGTCGGGGCCGCCTCGGCCGATTTGGAGATGCTGGGACAGACGGGACCGACCTGAGGAGGTCGGGGCCGCCTCGGTTGATCTGGAGATGCCGGGATGGATGGGGCCGACTTTAGGAGGTCGGGGCCGCTTCGGCCGATCTGAAGACACCGGGGTGGACGGGGCCGACCTGAGGAGGTCGGGGCCGCCGGCTGATTTAGAGATGCCAGGGCGGACGGGAAGTGTTTGTACACGTGGTTGGTTTTGCCGTGATTACCCCTATGGCTTTATTAGCTACATCATTAGCCACATCAAGATCTATTTTTATATCCAAAATGGATAAAAGTTTGAGTATTTCGTTGAGATTCATATCAATATCTATATCCATATTCATCCAACATATGAAACTCATGTTATTTAAATTTTAAAGATAAAAAATATAGGTTTATTTTTCTAATTTTATATTGTCAAGTTACTGTTATGATCTCTTTTAAGAGTGTTGATATAGTAATCACATGATACTTGATTAAACTCAAGAGATTTATAAAGATCTTCGAGAAGAGTAGCAACAAGGGAAGAGATTTGAGAGGAGAATAGCAAAGCAAAGATAGAACGGGTTATAGAGGGCCTCATTTTTCAACATATCCATATAAGGACATTTTCATATGTCCATCAAGCACTATAATGTCAAAAAATAAGATTAGGAAAGGATAGGGCTTTAAAATTCATTGAAGTGAGAAAGAACAAAGGGAAAAGAAAGTAAGGAAGGAAGATGAAAAGATGAAAAAAAAAATAAAAGGAGGGGCAAAGGAAAAAAATTAAAGAAAGCCTAGAAGGAAGAAAGGTAAGAAATGAAGGGTGAAGTAAAAAAAGAAAGAAATGAAAGAAAGGAAGGTGGGGAAAGATAAAAGAAAAAGGAATAAAGAGTATCTAATCAACCATGATAGATGATAACATATGATTTGATAACTTAATATATTATCATTGAGCAAATCATAAAAAGATAAAAAAATTAAGCAATACAATTATTTTGCATAGATGCCAAGACAAATCTTAAAATACCATACGAGGCATTATGTTTATAAATAAATGCTCTATGTTGTAAAAAATTTATCTAAAATTATTTATTTAGTAGGCAATAATCTTTGTTCTCCAATCCTTAACCACGAAAAAATGAATTGAACAAAATTCAACTTAATTAGTACCTATATCAATTAAAAGGATAATATTTATCCCTTTTATGGCTTTCGATTACTATTATGATTACTCATTCCTTTGTAGATATTTCAAATTTGTCTCTTGTAATTTTATTTTTTTGAAAGATTTTGATTTCAATTTAGTATAGAAATTGAAATATTTAATTATATAATTTTTTTTTGATTGTTAATCATCTTCTTATTTGATTCTAATATCCCATTATGGATTTAGTTAGAGGACCATATTTTGACACAACGATATGCCTTAAATGATGTTAGGTATCAAGTGAACTAGATAATATCTATCTAAATCTATTTTTATATATCCAATATGGTTAAAAGTTTGAGTATTTGATTAAGGTTCATGTCCATAAAAGATGAATTTATATTTTTTATTTTAAAATTAAAATAACATGAGTTTCATACTTGATGAATATCTATAGGGATATTCTAGAGGCAATAGGCAAATATATATATATATATATTTGATATATATATAGGTAATAGGTAAATATAGATTTGATAAATAGTTTTTCTAATTATAAAAAAAGTATAATTGATTTAGAGCTGTAGATTAAAAAAATAAAGTCTTTTAAAATATATATATAGTTGATAGAATCCAATAAATAAAACTTTTCTATGGTGAAGATCTGACCACATTGAAAACAACTTTTATATTCCTGATAAATTTATGATAACTTCAAATATTGTATCTCGATTTCCTAATGTCTCGTATTTGTTTCTACACTTAAAATATTTAAAAGCTACTTAAAATATATGCACAAGTGGCATCTAACTTTTATGGTATGAACTTCTCAGTTTTATAATATAGTTAAATAAAATAAAATAAAGAAACCCCCATCCCAATAAAAAAAAAAGCCTCAATAAGCATATAACTTTAATCAAAGACTTCTCAGAGGAATTTAGCTGTCGCTCGCCTTGAAAATAGTGAGATAATTTTTCAAAAAAAAGAAAACAAAAAGATACACGAGATGGGGTTGGTGATGGTACTATACTTGAATATAATAAGAATAAGTATACTGAGGGTCCCTCATCTTAATAACAGAAGTAAAAATTATTACCAATATGAATAGAGAGCCTAGAATAAGATAGGATTAAATTGGCAAAAGTTAATGGAACAACAAGTGTATACAGACGATGGGCAATTGAAGCAGTTTATGGTTTGTGGTGTTAAGGACTAGGTATGTTTATTTAGTTATTTATAATGGATGAATAGGCTATCAAAAGCAAAGCGAAAAAAGAGGAAGAAAGTATAATAATTATTTATGAATTTTGATGAAGCCTTAAGCTATTTGTTTAGGCTGGCTTCAAGTTTAGATAACCATTTATTCATTTAGTAGTGGATATAGTTTGATTATACGTATCTTTTGATACTAGAAGGTGTTGATTAAATAAGAAAGCATGAAGTTTGTTGGTCTTAAATTAATTTTGATGATTACAAAACAATTGAGTAAGGACTAATTTGTTTATTACGAAGACAAAGATCAATGCAAAAAAAAATGCAGCTGACCAAAGAATGCTTTTAGATGAATTACAATGTGCCTTGTTAAGTTAAAATCACATGAATGATTGCTCCTAGCCGCGTGGTTCTCCAACTAGTTAACTGGGCATTTTTTTAAGCTGGCTAAGTTGTCTTGGAATTCATCCCTGGCCGAACCACTCCTTGAAATGGTTAACTAGAATTGATAACTAGTCAACTGGGATGGTATGTCTCTTCTCTTGGTCAAATGGTCTCTCAAAATGGTTTACCTGGCCAGCTAGCTATGGCTTCAGTAGATCTCTTTTAGCCATTTGCATGATGGGTTAGTTAACTGGACTCTGAGTCCAGCTAGCTGACAAGCTAACTCTCTCTTGCCTTGGCCGACCTGCTTATGGAGTTAGTTAACTGGACTCTGAGTCCAGTTAGCTGACAAGCTAACTCTCTCTTGCCTTAGCCGACCTGCTTATGGAGTTAGTTAACCGGACTCTGAGTCCAGCTAGCTAATAAGCTAACTCTCTCTTGCCTTGGCCGACCTGCTTATGGAGTTAGTTAACTGTGATAGAGATATAGACTAAAATATATGCTTTATGTTATGTCTTTACATTTTAATGAGAATTCATTTTGAGCAATGTATGCCATTTACTATATATGTGCATGTGTCTAGTATTTACAAAGAGTATTTGATCTAGTGGGTAGAGTACGGCTTACACACAGAAGACTAGATCATCGGTTCTTTTGGAATACAAGTTTATTGTTCACAGTTTTAGATGAAATTGGACACACCATCAGTAGAACTGTAGCACAAATTTTTAGTAGGTCTGTCTTGACTACGGGGAATGGTTTATTCTAACTATTTGTGCTAGTACACTTTATGTGTATTGAACAGGACCCAGTTGAGTTAATTATTTTATATTGACTTTATAAAATAATTTAAACCTCATGAATATTATGATTACTTATGCTCTTAATCCGAATTCTATTTCTAGACACGTGTATGTAGTGATTATTGCTTTGATTACACATAGAATGAGATTCTATATGAGTCAATAAACTCAGTGGGTTGGGCAATAACATTATATATATGGTGAATATTAATAGTTGAAGGAAACCACGTCCTGATAAATTGGATTGATGATATCCCCTTGAGGAAGCTTATAAGTTTTGATTGTATCAAATCTTGCAAGTGGATTTTGAATCTGATACATCAAATAAGTTAAGTGGATGGGTCTCAAGGATAATAAAAGCTAATTAAATTATATTATCAGTAATTAAATTTAATTGGTGGATATCTGTAATCTTAACGTGGGAAGATAATAAGTATTTAATATTAAAGGCTCAAAAATATAAATTCGAATATGATTAGGAGTATAATTATAATTCTTTAGTGGAATGAATTGTAATTTACGTAATTGAATCCTAACTTGGGTAGGATTGGGAGATTTAATTACGTAGGAAGTCCTTTTCATATTTGCCTATTAGTCCCTGTTGTAGCCCTATAAATACCCTTTCAGTTGGTTGCTACGGTTAAACATTTTTGGAGAAAGAAAAACAAGAAACCCTAGGACGACCAAGAGATCCCACCATCTTGTGAGAGAAAGAAGGTATTTTCGGGAATACGGCGGAAGGCTAAAGGTTGAGGTCGAGCAATCAAATCAAAATGATTGAAAGTTTAAATCTGAAGGTATGATCTTGTACTCTTAGATTAGAACGGTAAAAGTTTTTTTTGTATTACTCATATAGGCTATAGCCGTGATCTTGGGGGTATTCCGCGTTCCCCAACAAACTGGACTTTGAGTCAAGCTAGCTAACAAGCTAACTCTCTCTTGCCTTAGTCGACCTGCTTATGGAGTTAGTTAACTGGACTTTGAGTCCAGCTAGCTAACAAGCTAACTCTTTTATGCCTTGGCCGAACTGCTTATAAAAATAGTTAACTGGACTCTAATCCAGCTAGCTAACGGGCTGAAATACTTTATCTTGTCATAGGTTTCTTGAGCTTAGTTAACTGGAGTTAAACTCCAGCTAACTACTTTTGGCCTGATCATCTCTCCTGGCCGTGTGGAGAGTCCAGCTAGCTAACGGGCTGAATACTTTATCTTGTCATAGGTTTCTTGAGCTTAGTTAACTGGAATTAAACTTCAGCTAACTACTTTTGGCCTGATCATCTCTCCTGGCCGTGTGGAACATTGAATCTGTTAATTGGACCTTGGGTCCAGGTAACTAAAGGTTTGTTTCTTATCCCCTCTGGTTGTATGGAATATGGAAACAGTTAACTGGACCTTGGGTCCAGCTAACTAAAGGTTTGAATCTCTCTCTCATAACCGTATGAAACTTTGAAATAGTTAACTGGACCTTTAGTCCAGCTAACTATATTGGCATGAATCTCTTCCTTTGGTTGTGCTCTTCTTGTGAATAGTTAACTGGACCTTTGGTCTAGCTAACTATTACTTTGCAGGACTCCTCTTTGACCGTGCTCCTCATGATAATAGCTAACTGAAGTTTTTCTTCAGCTAGCTAATGGAAAGCAGGACTCCTCTATTAGCCGTGCTTACTATGAAAATAGCTAACTGAACTCTTAGTTCAGCTAGCTAATGGTTACTCTGGCCGAACTCCTTCTTGGATTAGTTAACTGGAATCAAACTCCAGCCAACTAATATACATACTCTACTACACCTGGACGAGTTCTTCTCTCTCTCTCTCTCTATCTTTTCTTAAGTTCTATTTTCAGCTAACTGACTTCTAATTTCTTGAAATATGGCAAAGATCTTCCTCCCTTAAATGGATTCCAGTGCATTCAATGCTTAAGGGAATATTTACAACGGTTATATTTTCTTTTTGTTTTACTTTTCATTAATTTTGATTAAGTCTAACGGATATTTTTGCAGATGAAATGCTTTAAATAGCTGAGTATAGAAGAAGAAGAGAAGGAAGAAATACAAGAAAGAGAAAGAGCCATTATTGCATATATTCTTGGTTGTTGAAAGGAAGCTCTATGTTGAAATCGAGAAAGCTTGAAGATTATTTACTGCTCATCCCTGTTGAATCATTAAAGCTTCCACAAGCATTCAAATCTTCAGCTACTTCAAGAAGTTTCATTTATTGCTGAAGATTGTCTACAAAAGTTGTAACGTATTTATTTTGAATATTTGCTCAGTTTAGGAGCTCTCTGTTCTTAAATTTTTTGAGCATATTTTTGTAAAGGGTTAGGTTTAACCCTTGGTTATTTGGCTTCCTTGTGCCGTGAAATAAGAGGATTAGCCTGTAAGGCTAGGGGTTTGGCTTCCTTGTGCCGTGCAATAAGAGGACTAGCCAGGTAAGGCTAGGGGTTGTAATCGTTGATAATACGATTGGAGTAAAATTTTCAAAGAATTTTTAGAGTGGACGTAAGTGCTGGGTTGCACTGAACCACTATAAAATCTCTTTGTTTGATTGCTTGCATTATTTCTATGAAATTATTGTGTTCACATTACTACACTGTTATCAATTAAAATTTGATAAGCACATATTTGCGCAATTAATTTTTAATACCCAATTCATTCTCCTCTTGGGTTGCTACATCTGGGCAACAAAGTTAAAATAAAAATACTCTTACACCCCATATCATCCCATACTAAGGTGGTCTCGTCAAGGTGGAGGACGATACGAAGGTCAACAAGAGGAAAGAATTTCTTGGGAGACATCTTTTAATAGCTAAGATCAAGAGAATATGTGCGTGTACAGCTACATAACGGGGCAAGGAGGGTGAGGGGGTTACAAGAGAGAAGAGCAAAAAGCAATGATTGGAAACAATAAGGTGAAACCTAGCATAGGCCGATTGCTTAGTTTTTATCATATGCACAATGTCTTATTTGAATTTAAAAGGAAATTAGATGAAATCCAGCATGGGCCCAGTAACTAGGTCTGATTGTTGCCCAATAGTTGGGTCTAGATTAGGCTTGAGTTTGGATGGGGCCAATGCTACCTGAACCTAACCCAAAATTAATATGGGTCTTGGTTTTAGGCCCAAACCCAATCCAAAATAATGAAACTTGGCCCATGGTTGGCCCAAAGCTAACCCTGCCTGATGGGCCTTAGGATGGCTTGGGCTCACTTCTAGCCCTACCAACAATCATGTTGAAGACAATGTAGAGGAAGAGAGTAGCATAGTGGCCCAATCAAGGATGATGTCGAGATGAAATATCTTGGGGAGTTGGAAGAGGACAAAGGCCATAAGGAAGGAGTAGGACATGTTGGCTTCCTCATGGATCTTAGGGTTAACATGGAAGAGGGTTGAGGATGAAGATAGTCTTGTACCAAATTTAGTGAGTGTTTATGCCGAGCTCGTCTAGGAGGAGGGCTCATTATTGAAGAAGTGGCATTAACAAAGAAGGGGCTATGGGTGGCCGACAAAGAAGGGGCTATCGGTGGCAGAGGTGAAAAGAAGGGCAAAGGAGGAAACAAAGGTCAAAGAGTAATTTAAAAGTAGAAGTCTACAATAGAGAAAATTGTGATTTATATTGATTTTGTGCTAATTGGGCTGAGCCTAGTTTTAGGCTGGTCCAATAGGTTTCGCGTTGGGCTTGAGCCTGAGTTTTAGAATACCTTTCAGACCCTAACACAATCTAAAACCCAATAAAAAGGGTTGGGCTTTAGCAAGGGTGAGGCCTGATCCGCCTTAACTCACTTTCAACCCTAAATGAGATTTAGCTTTATTTTAGGTTGTCTTAGTACCGAAAAAAAGCTTATTTTAGATATGAAGTGTGATCCTCAGCTCTTTTACTTTTGATTAAAGTATCATTACATAAGCTTTTACATTTTTACTGTGCAAATCTTTGAATATCTTATTTACTAATCTCTGCTAAGTATCTCTTATATTTTTAAACCCAAAAGGCATCACCTTATATCAATATAGGCCTTTTGCTATCTTCTCATTATTACGTTTATACATCTTAATCTAATTATATCCAAAAAAAAAAATCATCCATAAAGCTTGAAAGTTCATACCCTGCTATGGCATCAACTAGCTGATCTATTTGGATAATAAAAATTATCTTTAGGACATGCTTTATTAAGGTCAATAAAATCCAAACACATCCTTCATTTCCATTGAACTTTTTTATCATCACTATATTAGCAAGCCAATATGTATAATTGGATCGATCCTGGTCGGCGACGACCGATCTAAGACCGTTGCGATCGATCCAATCGGCGACGATCTGACGGTTGCGATCGATCCAAGCCATGATCGATTCCGGTCGGCGACGATCGATCTCACACCGTTGCGATCGATTCGATCGGCGACGATCTGACGGTTGCGATTGATCCAAGCCATGATCGATCCCGGTCAACGACGACCGATCTCGAACCGTTGCAATCGATCCGATCGGCGATGATCCGATGGTTGCGATCAATCGAAGCCATGATCGATCTCGGTCGGTGACGACCGATCTAAGACCATGGCGATCGATCTGATCGGCGACGATCGACGGTTGCGATCGATCCAAGCTATGATCGATCCCGGTCGACGACGACCGATCTAAGACCATTGCGATTGATCCAATCGGCGACGATCCAACGGTTGTTATCGATCCAAGCCATGATTGATCCCGGTTGGCGACGATCGATCTCGGACCGTTGCAATCAATCCGATCGGCGATAATCCGACGGTTGCAATCGATCAAAGCCATGATCGATCCTGGTCGGTGACGACCGATCTAAGACCGTGGCGATCGATCCGATCGGTGACGATCCGATGGTTGCGATCGATCCAAGCCATAATCGATCCCGGTCGACGACGACTGATCTAAGACCGTTGTGATCGATCCGATCGGTGACGATCCGATGGTTGCGATCGATCCATGTCATGATCGATCTCAGTCGGCGACGACCGATCTCGCACCGTTGCGATCGATCCAAGCCATGATCGATCCCGGTCGGCGATGACCAATCTAAGACCGTTGCGATCGATCCGATCGGCGATGACTCGACAGTTGCGATCGATCCAAGCCATGATCGATCCCGGTCGGCGACGATCGATCTCGCACCGTTGCGATTGATCCGATCGGCGACGATCCGACGGTTGCGATCGATCCAAGCCATGATCGATCCCGGTCGGCGATGACTGATCTAAGACCATTGTGATCGATCCGATCGGTGACGATCCGATGGTTGCGATCGATCCAAGCCCTGATCGATCCCGATCGGCGATGACAGATCTCGCACCATTGCGATCGATCCGATCGGCGACGATCCGATGGTTGCGATCGATCCAAGCCATAATCCCGATCGGCGACGACCGATCCGACGCATGTACCAAAATTAATTTTTTTAAAATAATTGCGACGCATTTCATTGCATCGCAATGTTTTATTTTTAATTTTTTTATCTTTTAGTTATATTTTATAAAATTTATTTTTTTTAAAAAAATTTGTGACGCATTATTTGCGTCGCTAAATTAAAAATTAATTTTTTTAATTTTCTGATTATTGCATCGCTAATGCGTCGCTATTTAACATAATTAATTTTTTAAAAAATATTGCGACGCACTGAAATCGTTGCAATTTTTATTTCATAATTATTTTAATTTTTTAAAAATTTATTTTTTAAAAATATTACGACACAATACTTGCGTCACTAAATAAAAAATTATTTTTATTAATTTTTATTTTATTGCATCGCTATTGCATCGCTATTTAACATAATTATTTTTTTTAAAACATTGCGATGCACTGAATTACATCGCAATATTTTTATTTCATAATTATATTTTATAAAAATTAATTTTATTTAAAATAATTGCGATGCAATACTTGCATCGCTAAATAAAAAATTATTTTTTTAATTTTTTGTTTATTTGCGTCGCTATTGCGTTTCTATTTAACATAATTAATTTTTTAAAAACATTGCGACGCACTGTGTTGCGTCGCAATATTTTGTTTTATAATTATATTTTATAAAAATTAAATTTAAAAATATTGTGATGCATTACTTGCGTTGCTAAATTAAAAAATTAATTTTTTGATTATCTGGTTTATTGAGTCGCGAATGCATCGCAATTTTTTGTTGTCGCGGAGGCGTCGCAATGTGGTCGCATTTAGCGACGCAAAGATGCGTTGCTAAATTTGCGTCACTATTTCAGTATTTTCTTATAGTATATGCTTCCATAATGAAGTTGGCAATCAAAAGTTTATTTCTTCTTCTATTATTCAATTATTTTTAAATATAAAGTTTTTGTTCTTTTAGCGAATAGATTTGCATCTAGGATTAACTTTCAACTGATGAACTATGACTTCAGGGTCAATCCTTGGCATATCGAAAGCAGACCAAGCAAATATATCTGATTTTTTTCCTTAAAAAACTAAGAAGCTCACCCTTGAATCTATAGTGGAAGACAAGATTTAATCTATGTAACCTTGTCATTATCATCTCCCGATATTAACTTTTTTAATTCTTCCATAGGCTCTGCATGCCATTCTTTTTGGTTATCTCTGAACTCCAAATTATCAACATGCATTACTTCCCATGTCAGTTTTTTTTTTTTTAATACAGAGGAATCTATAATCATCTTATTATTTGAAGAATATTCTATTAATTTCTTTGGTGCAAGCATCAGGATCAGACAGAGATTACTGAGCTAATTATAAATTTCTGATTGTAGTTAGACTTTTTATTTCTGTTAATTCATTTGAGTCCAGAGTCATCATAAATTTTTTACTTTATGTTGGTTTGACTTTAAGTCTTGTAATCAAGTTTTGTCGGTATGAGTTCAGTAATTTTAGTCAAGTATGAGTCCAATAATTTTATTTGAGTAAGTTAAGATTTATTGAGTCAATGTGTAAGAAGTTGAAGACTCAAGACCTTAAAAGAAAGAAAATAAGCCCCCATATGAAATTCTAGTTAAAGTAGGCGCTATCTACTCAATTAGAGCATCACAAGATTTTTATGAAGTCATCTCAGCATAAAAGAAAGCAAATAAGCCCCCTATAGAAGGTGACTTACGCCCACTCCTTATAAAAAGTAGTATATGGCGTCATCCCCTGATTTCTTTTTCTTGTTTCAAGATGCCGCCTATCTTCTTATTTGAAAAAGCTATTCCCTGATCTCTTTTTATTATTTTAAGATGCCGCCTATCTTCTTATTTGGGAAAGCTATCCTCTGATCTCTTTTTCTTATTTCAAGATATCATCTATCTTCTTATTTGAAAATAATATGATCCCTTATTTTCTTTTTTTTTTAATGTAATTCAAGGGTTGGGGTTTATTATAAAAAGCCCTCCCTTCTTCTTGTAAAGAATTGATGATTAATGAAAAGAGTCTTCTTCTTCTATTTTTCTGTGCTCTTGAGCATTGACACTCCGTGAGGGAGATGGTGAGAGGCCCAACAAATACCCGTTCCAACATCTGTTTCAAGCATCCCAGTCCCAAGATGCCAAGGTGCTACGATCCTTAGATGAAGTCCTTCTTGCCTCCAGAACTATCTGAAGGAAAGCCGAAACTTCTGTGGTAGCATACCTTCGTCTACTAGGCGGTCATTCCGAGAACTGTGTGATTTAATTTTTTAGGACAAAAATCATCATTGCCCGGTAATCAGACCCATCTATTCTCATAAGTTTGGTTTTGTTGAAGAAATAACATGTTCTAAGTAGCGGTTTCTCAACCCTAGGATTTTATTTTCTTTATTACTTAATGAATCGTATTTTTGCAGATAGTTACTTTACTCTTCACATATTCATCCTTAGTTTATTCTTACTCATTTTAGGAAGTAAAGCATCTTAAAATATGAATCATTGCTTTATGTTAATTCCTTCAAAATAGCAATATTATAATACTATCTTGTTGCAACCTGATCTCCTCTTACTTTCCCTACCTTTGATCTATAGAAAACTTCATAAGAAGATAATATGGACAATATTGCCCTTAAAGCATTAAGAATTGATTGACCAGTGATTTTAAAGTGACTTGAGAATGGGTTCAAGCTTAACTCACTAAAGTGAAAGGCAAATGATGTGGGTTAATTTGGTAAGGCTAATCCTACTGTGGTGCATGGCATAGTTAGATACCCATATGAAGAGAGAAACTCTAATTAAAGGACTCCTCGTCATGATAACTATATTATCCAAGTTTAATCAAGATTCTCCTTATATATGATAAATTTAATCCAATAAAGAAAATTACCCAGCTAGTTTTTATTAGCATATGGTCTCCCTTAGAATCAAGATTTAATAAGAGTCATCAATATAAAAGTCCAGCTAAAGGAAAAGCTCCTTCATACTTCTATAAAATTAGATAAGGCTACCCTAGGCTTTCTCTACTTAAGCTCTAGGCATCTCCTCTAAAGGTCTTATAGCCTTCTTCTTTTCTACATTGTTGATTTTAGCAACAATGGGTTTTCTTCGAAGAAAAACTCCAAGACTCTTTAAAGCTCTTATTTTTAATTATGAAAAAGAAAGTATGAAAGGTGATCATTTGGTTGAAAGGTGGTCTACCATATTTATGGAAGAAAAAAAAAATCATCCCTTGGCATGAAGAATCGAAAAAAGTGTCTAACAATATAGTTATTTTGTGATTTGATTGTTATCAAACATTAGTTCAATAATACCATTTCTTACCATTAAAGAAAAGAAGTAGGCTCATTGTTGAACAATGTCAAGCTTCTTTTTTTTTTTTTTTTTTTGAATTCCTTATTTCTCCATATCCCGTTCCACGATTGTTGGTTCATCCTAGAAATTTGAATTTTGGTCTAGATAAAAGGAAGAGGAGATGTATGACATGGGATGCAGAGTTTAAGAACCGTTACTGCTCGCTTTTTTCATAAAAAAAAAAAATCACAATCCAAATTTCCAAGCATAAACCACTTTCTTTTATTAAAACATATTGAGAGAAAGGTATGCATGAACTAAAGCCAATATATCAAACAAATCGAAAGCTTCCCTTATTACATCAAGCCAATGGAGGGAGACAACGTCGATAGCTAAAGAAGGAGAAGAAGAGGAAGGCCTTGGCTCAACTCTGCCATGCACTCCACGCTGCCAACAACAAACACTACCAGTTAGTACCATCCAAGTGTATGAGTTACAAGCAATCAACAACAACGTGAGACTATGTCAGCAATTAATCCCACAATTAAGCATTCATGCTTTGGCCCTCATTATCCACGTGTCTACTAACATCGGAAGAAAAATCAAAGAGCGGATAGCTATAATTTGAAAGGCATCGATTAGTGGCGCAATTCATCAGTGCTGGCATGAGATGACAACAACTGTAAGCATTTACAAACAGTGGTCTTGAATTTTCCGATCGAGGAAACTAGAAAATATGTGGCCAAGGAACCACGCTATAGCAAAAAAGTGAATGAATAAGTATGCGCATTAGAAATAAAATAAATATATTTATAATATAAATATATATAATTTATAAATAAATACGTATATTAATAGAATAAAAATCAATAATGAATGAACAAGTTTGTATAAAAACCTAAGAAACATTTTTTTCCCTCACTATATTTTACTATATATATATATATATATATATATATATATATAGCTGTCCTATACAGCAAATGCTATCGGCATTGCACTTAAGTTGCGTTTGGTACATGACCAGGTAATCCTGAATAATAACATGGATTATTTATAAAATAGATTACCACTTTATAAATTACTAGTAATATTGATTACTGTGTTTGGTATATACAGATAATGCTAAAATAAATTAATTATTATTTGATATAACAAACAGATTATGAGTCATATAACATTAAATTTTTAAAATATTCTTAAATTAAATTTATTAAAAATTTATATATTATTATATATTTGATTTAAAAAAAATTATATTCATAAATGATAATATTTAAAAAATATATATTTATAAATCATTTGAAGCAGCCGGTGAGGATGCGGCGATCATCGATCTAAAGAAGTTTTGCGGCGTCTGAAGATGGTCATAGAGCTGCTTAGTGGCAGAGATCCGCGATTCAACTCCGCAGATCCGCGATTCAACTCTGCGCGAAGGAAGGCTCCAACGAGGTTGGTATTAAAGGATACGGGCAGAAAGCGATCAGAGAAAGAAAGAATAATTTTATCAAAAAATAATTTATAAGATTATCATATATCTGGTAGCATAAATAACCATTTCTTCTTATGGTAAACCCGATTCCCTTATCAAAGATAATCTAAATTATTATTATAAAATAAATTATCATTTAAAATACATACCAAATATAGTTATCTTATAATTTTTTTTTAATTAACAATGAATCATTATATCCGCCCATCCCCAAGAATAATAAGACTAGTCAACAAACTAAGAGCCAAAGTCTCATTCTCCCAAGCCAATTATCAAATACTTGGGGAAAAAAAAAACCTTGATCTACTACCACCAGTACTGGACCCCGTGGAATAAGATCAATGTTCGGAGGTACTCAGTGACGGCCGGCCGCCGGCCACCCACTTTACGCGCACGTTTAAAAACCCAAAAAGAAACAAATCCTGAAATTGAAAACAAAACAACGCATGGCTTCGTGCATTTGTTTACCTCTTCGACAGATGCTCCAATCATGGTCGTATCCGATCGCCCAGAAGAAATACCCGCCAAGGCCGAGCTCCTGCGCGAACTCTATCTTCCTCGTCACCGACCACGGGTCGTCGTAGCCGATCCAGCTCGTCCCGGCGTAAGAATACACGGACACCGTCATTTCGTCATACACTTGGGTGGCGTTGTTTTCCCTGTTAAAATCCACCACCGCCGAGTACACCAGCGCCCCCTTGTTCCCCGGTCCAACACCGACTGCCGGTGCGCCGATACCATGGTCTGCCGGATCCTTAAGCTGCCACGTCCGCCCGTATAATGGCAAACCCATCACCACCTTCTCCGGCGGAATGCCCGCCTCAACCCACGACGTGAGTCCATAGCTCGTGCTAACTTTGCTTTTTGGGTCGTAGAGGAGCGCGTGCTCCCCGGTCTCCGATGGGTCCCATGAGCCATGGTAGTCGAAGCACATGGCGTTGATCCAATCCAGACTGGCCGCCATCTTGTCGGCCGGATATGATCTCGGTGTGTCGCCTGGGAGGAAGAAGTGCGATGCGAAGTACACGGCTGAGGTGAGCAACAGGCCTGGTCGGCCGGTCTGCGCTGCCTCGCGAGCGATCGCGTCGCGCCATTCCATGTAGAGTTCGCCGAGGCTGGCCATTTGCTGGGGGTTCTTCGGGAACTCCCAGTCAAGGTCGAGGCCATCGAGGTTGTACTCGCGGGCGACGGCGATGGAAGATTTGATGAAGGCGGAGCGGGTGGAGCTGTTGGTGACCATGTTGGCGAAGGTCCCGGCTCCGCCGCCGCCGCCGCCGATGGAGAGCATGGCTTTGACTGGGGGGTTGTGAGCGTGGAGGGTGGCGGTGAAGTTGACGAGCATGTTGGCGTGGGAGGGGGTGACGACGAGCTCAAAGGTGGTGTTGTTTGGTCCGACGAACGCGAAGTAGATGTGGGTGAAGTAGGAGAGGTTGATGGAGGAGGGTGGGGTGGTGGAGTAGGTCGGCCAGTAGCCGGCTTTGATGGCCGACGGGAGCCGCTGAACGCGGACGTAGGGAGCAGTTGCACAGAGGGGCTTACAGCCGGTGCAACTGGCCTATAAGCTCCTGCTCCGGAGATGAAGGGGAAGAAGGAGGTGGTTAGGATGAGGAAAGCTATGCATTCCAAAGCCATGGCGGGGAGAGGCTAATGGCTAAGTTTTGGTTAGTGACATAGAATAAGAGGCATCTTATAGGAAGAGATGGGGCAACGAAGAGCTGTGCTGCCTGTCGACAGATTCTCTCCTTGCTTTGAATGAAACTTGGAGC
Organism: Calamus simplicifolius; assembly: GCA_900491605.1. Lineage (NCBI taxonomy): Eukaryota > Viridiplantae > Streptophyta > Magnoliopsida > Arecales > Arecaceae > Calamus > Calamus simplicifolius. The sequence continues at coordinate 116,527 of UESW01002488.1, read as the reverse complement.
TTTTGAATTGACGCGATGAGACAAAGTCGTTTGGTTTCGGAGTCTATATATGATCCTAATGGAGGCGTTTGTCTCTGGCTAAGGCGGAACGTTTTGGTCTCATCCTGGTTTCAGAATTCTCTGTAAAAAATCCAACGCATCAAAACTCGTAATGCCTTGCCGTGAAGACCCGACAAAGTCGAGGGAATCCACTGTCTTGAACTCAAAATTTCGGACGACTCCCCTGGGTCAAAATACGCCTTTTTTCCCCCCCGAAATTATCGGTAAAAGAAGTCCATAGCACCATAACCACTCTTTGTTCATGTTGACTGGTTGACTTGAGCACTCAACCAACACGAAGAAATCCACTTTCAATATTTTAAATAAATTTCATCTGGTGTATTTTCCAGCCTGACAAGTTTTTTTTTATTATATTTTTTTACAATGATGATTACACTAATCTGGTACAAATTAATCCTGATAGATCAACAAATAAGATTATTTAAGTATAAAAAGATCAAGATCTTTCTGGTTCCAAATTCAAAAATTAAATTATGCTTTTATAATAAATTTGAACTCTATGAACATTCCAAAAGGTAAATCAGATGTCATGAAGCAGCGAGTTGATAGAAATCTAGTGTGACAAGTTAGTATTGCCCCTGTGAATGATTATCTTTGATGGCTCTAAATCAAATAGAGCGTTAGTTTGTGAAATCATTTTAATTTCACCTTCAAAGAAATGTTGCAGTTTTCATGCCACCTAGATTTTTATTATTTAAATAAAAAAAATTATCATGCCCTATGTGAGTGTACGGTGCTGATCAGCGAGCGACCAGTGCTATAAATAACATTAAGTTGAAAGGCATTGTATGCATGCGCAATATAATGCTTTCTTGTTGGATTTCAGCATTATGTTTGAGAAAAATTATTTAAAAAGCATGATGTAGAAACCCTTCAAATAGTCGAGTTCAATATAAAGCATTGATAACCTGTTTGAAAATATTATTAGAATTAAAGATTTTAATTGTAAAATAGTTAGAGATTCTCAATTTGTTATAAATTAGATCTGATGAATATTGATGCATAAACTTAACGTTGGCTGAATATAATGATTTAGCCATGCTATTATTAAATAAGTTTATTCAGGTCGAAGTATAGTATATGTTGAGAATAAATGATAGCAAATCAAATAATATAGCATAAATAGCTTTCAGATATAAATTATGGTATAATCCTTCTAATATTATAAGGGTTTTAGATTCAACCTTGCAATGAAAAATCATTATGGGCATATTTATAGTTGAACAAATCAAGAGAATTAAAGAACCTCAATTATTATTTTCTACACGTATAAGGTTGCTTGAAAAGTAAAATTAAGGTATCTTAATTAATTACTAAATAATTGAAAGATAATTATATAAAAGGAGTGTCGATGGCTTATTAGTACAATGTTTAGGAGAAAAGATACATTATTGGTCATGGCTGAAGCTCGTGAAGGAAAACGCAGAGCTCATTAAGCTAGGATTAAAATAAGATGGTTAATAAAAAGATAAGATTACTGTTGTTGCCAGATGACTCTCCTCGAATGTCTGCGAGCATCCGGTCGCTTTCTCTAGCGAGCCTGAGATCTTCCAATGAGCTTCTCGCAGTTTGAAGCCTACAAAAAGTTTTGAAAATCGAAGATTCTGGTAGGGATCCTTTGACGCTCAAGTCAATGCTCTGGACAACAGTCGTGAGCTTGAGGAAGCTTAAAAGAGAAAGAGAGAGAGCTTAGAGAAGAGCTTTCTATGAGCAAGAATAAGCGTATGTTGTTGTGGGCGTTGGTTGGTTGGGGTTACCTGGTCAGGGGTCCCTTTTACCCAATTTGTTCATCTTTGAACTTTGTGTGGCTTGCCTAAAAAGCTTGGAGCCTTATCATCTAGTGATGAAATGAGTCACATGGAGCCTCATGATGGAACATGACTTTTGGGGCTCATCTGGTCTGAGTGGTTGAGGCGTTATGACGAACGATGACTTTTGTGGATGGAATGTCAGGGTTGATTTCTGTGAGACCTAAGGTATTTCCACTTGTCAAAGCCTTTATGAAGATGCTTGCTTCTTAGTAACATGTCAGAGCTACTCCAATTAGAGATAGATGGCCACTTGATTATCCTGTTATGTTCCGCATGTAGATTCTACGTATGTAAGCCTTCTTTGCCTCATGGGCCATCTTTTCTCATGTAAGGGTGCCAATATGGCAACCATAAATGCCTTAGTGATGGAAGAGAATGAGGAAATAAATGCCTTAGAGATGGGATGTAGTTGATGTCATAAGACCATAAATGCCTTGATCCGAGAGATATACTTGGCCGAAGTAGAAAAAGATCACAACCAACTTAAAAGTCGGAGGCTGATTTGAGGAGGCCGTTCAGAAAGGCCACCAAGGATGGCCGCCTAGAAAGACCATCCAAGAATATCTGTTGGAAAAGGCCGCTGAGGAGAAGAAGCCGTCAAGGACTTCCTTCGCTGTCTTTTTTCCATTTCATTAAATGCTCTCTAAGTCATTATGACCATTTCTACACCATTAAATTTTTCAGCCCATTGACTTGAATTATTGACAGAAGGTGGCCCTTTTGCTTTCGATCGACTTGTTCAACGAAAGCAAAGCTGGAATTATTTAATGCCTACCACATCCTTAGTAAAGAAGGCCGAGTATAACAGCGAGGCCGCTCAGAAAAACCATCTTGAGAGAAGACCGTATAAAAATTGAGCCATTCAAGAAGGCTGCTTAGAAATAGAGCCGTTCAAAAAGGCCGCTCAGAAATAGAGCCATTCAAGAAGGCCGCCGAGAATGGCCACCTAAGAAGGCCGTCTAAGAAAACCGTCTTGAGAGGAGGCTGTCTAGAAATTACTGTCGTTATTGCCCATGGGGTCAACTGGCCCCATCAATGCTACCCACACTCCTTGAGCTTGTGGGCCCTGCAACCACCAAGTTAAAGGAGTGTAGAACTTTCTTCGCTCTTATTTTTGCTTTTTTTTCTTTTTTTTTTTTATTTTTTTTGTATTAATATTTTTATATTTTTATATTTTTTCTTTCTTTCTTTTTGCTAACTTGTGTGGACATTTGCATGCTCTCTTTGACTAGCTGAGGGTAGCTAGCAATCCTCTCCCAATGCAGAGTCTGGAAATAGATGCCTATTAACTATGAGCTAGGGTTGATCTCTCCCGCTGTGAGCTGACTTGGGTCTTCTAATTGGCCAATGTTAGTCGCTAGCTACTGAGGTTGATAGAGCCGTTGAGGCTGCAATAAAACCATTGAGGTTATAATGATGCCGCTAAGGCAGGTATAAGGCCACTGGGGCTAAAATAAAACCGCCTCAAGGATTTCTCGACTGGCCCGGGCGTTGACTCGGAGCCACCGAGACCACAGGATTTGAACCGCCTCAAAGGTTTCTCGTGCCGATCCGGGGGTATCCTTATGATCACGAGGCCACCAAGGTCATTTTGAAAATACCTCGGGGGTTGCTCGGCTGACCCGAGAGTTTGACTCAGGGCCGCCATGATCATAGGACTTGAACCGTCTTGGAAGTTTCTCGCATAGGTCCGGGGGTATCCTTATGATCGTGGAGCCATCGAGAAACTACCGAGGGTTGCTCGGCCGGCCCGAGTGGTTATTGAGAAGTTGAATGAAAAGAAGCTTTTTCTTAAAGTGTAGTGTACTTAGCTTTCGTAGCCTTTTTGCTTTGCATTGTGTTTGGTGTCGACATCGGTTTGAGAACTTTTTTTTTGAAGAAATTTGTCTCATTCTGCTGAGTTGATGATCTGCCCCGCCTAGGAAACTATGTCGATTGAAGGTGGGAGGTACTTGTGCCAAAATTTGAGAGTAGCTGGAACAGAAATCTGTCGGAAGATCTCGGGCTCGGTTTAGCTCTGGGTGCAGCAGAGAGAAAAAGAGAGGGGAAGAGAGGGGTCAGGTGGAGTCAATAGTCAAAGCCCCTTGTCCTCATCTTCCACCTTATATTAATAGCCCCAGCACCTCCTCTCGGCTTACCACCATGCAAGTTGACTTACCATGAACAATGCCTCAAGTTTGTCCATCTTGGGAATCACTTTGCCATCAATGCCTTCATTTAGGGGGCTTCAGGTGCTTAGGTGAATCATAATGGCGGTGAGCCTCTCTTTGAGGAGATGTCCTACGGGTAGATTGGTGCAGCTATCACGAGCGATGTGAAAGGCTTGGGCTGCTGCTGAGTGGCCACCAAGCGTTGCTCCTACAGCTCATGAACTGCTGCAATCAAGGTTTGAACTTGTTAATTAAGGATGGCCAGTTGGTTAATTAGAGCAGCTGAGGCTGGTGGTGAAGGAGGAGCAAAGAGGATGGTCTTTTACTGCTCAGTGCAATGTGGATGCCTTCCAGCATGATTGGTGAAGACCTCTGGCATGCGCATCACCACCATGGCTATCTAGAGGAGACAAAGTCTTATAGCTCAGGGAGACAAAGCTCTCTTTCCTTCAGTGCGTCCCCTCTACTTGGCGCGCCAATCTGTTGTTGCCAGATGACTCTCCTCGAACGTCCGCAAGCATCCGGTCGCCTTCTCTAGTGAGCCCAGGATCTTCTGGTGAGCTTCTCATGGTCAGAAGCCTGCAAAAAGTTTAGAGGACCAGAGATTCCAGCGGGGACCCTCCGATGCTCAAGTCAGTGCTCTGGGCAATAGCCATGAGCTTGAGGAAGCTCGAAAGAAAGAGAGAGAGAGCTTAGAGAAGAGCTCTCTGTGATCAAGAATGAGCGTATGTTATTATGGGCATTGGTTGGTTGGGGGTCCCTCTTACCCAATTTATTCATCTTTGGACTTTGTGTGGCTTGCCTGAAAAGCTTGGAGCCTTGTCATCTAGTGATGGAATGAATCACGTGGAGCCTCATGATGGAACATGACTTTTGGGGCTCATTTGGTCTGAGTGGTAGGTGTCATGATGAACGATAACTTTTATGGATGGGATGTCAGGGTTAATTTCTGTAAGACCTAAGGTGCTGTCACTTGTCAGAGCCTTTATGAAGATGCTTGCTTCTTAGTGGCATGTCAAAGTATTCCCATCAAAGGTGGGTGGCCACTTGATTATCCTGTATCGCTCCCCATGTAGATTCCTACATATGTAAGCCTTCCTTGCCTCCTACGTCATCTTTTCTCATGCAAGGGTGCCAACATGGCAACCATAAATACCTTACTGTAGGGAAGAGAATAAGGCAATAAATAACTTAGAGCAAGCATGTAGTGGGATGTATCAGAAAGGCCGCCAAGGATGGCCACCTAGAAAGGCCGCTTAAGAAGACCGTCCAAGAAGACCGGTTGAAAAAGGCCGTTGAGGACCAGAGCGGGAAGAGGCCATCGAGGACTTCCTTTGCTATCTTCCTCTCCTTGTCCATTTCATCTTTCCAAGTCATTATGACATTTATGCACCATTAAATGCTCTAACTCATTGACTTGACTATCGGACATTAATGACAGAAAGTGGCTATGATACCCCTCCCAATAGTCCCACATTGGGAAATTAGGAATTGGTTGAGTGGTTTATAACCGGTTAAGCAAGAAGGACAAGCCACCAATTGGATCCCTTCTTAGGCTGTGGTGGCCCAAGTTGGTGTGGACCTTGTCCGCTTTCTTGTAATGAAACGGGTCCGTGGGTCCGGGTCGTTACAATATGGTATGCACCAGTCGGAAGTGCAAGAGCAAAGTGCTACATCCATGTGCCTGGTGGTTGTGATGAATTGCCCATGGCGACGTCATCCATGTGCCTGGTGGTTGTGATGCTACATCCATGTGCTACATCCATGTGCCCGGTGGTTGTGATGCTACATCCATGTGCCTGATGGTTGTGATCAATTGCCCATGGCGACGAGGACGTCGCCTCTGTAAGGAGGGTAGATTGTGATGCCCTTTCCAATAGTCCCTCTGTAAGGAGGGTAGATTGTGATGCCCTTCCCAATAGTCCCACATTGGGAAATTAGGAATTGGTTGAGTGGTTTATAACCGGTTAAGCAAGAAGGACAAGGCACCAATTGGATCCCTTTTTGGGCTGTGGTGGCCCAAGTTGTGTGACCTTAACCGTCTTGCTTTGGTGTGGACCTTAACCGTCTTGCTTTCTTGTAACGAAACGGGCCCGTGGACCTGGGTCGTTATAGTGGCCCTTTGCTTTTAACCGACTTGTTCTCTCTCCTCTTTATGACCGAGTGCTTGTTGCAACAAGAAGCAAAGCCATGGACAAAATTATTTAATGCCTACCACATCCTTTGTAAAGAAAGTCGAGTAGAAAGTAGGCCGCCTAGGAAGGCAGCCCAAAAAAACTGTCTTGAGAGGAGAGCGTCTAAAAATTGAGTCGTTAAGGAAGGCCGCTCAAAAATAGAGCCGACTGTCTTGAGAGGAGAGCGTCTAAAAATTGAGTCGTTAAGGAAGGCCGCTCAAAAATAGAGCCGTTCAGAAAAGCCGCCAAGGATGGCTGCCTAAGAAAGCCGTCTAAGAAAACCATCTTGAGAAGAGACCGTCTAGAAATTACGGTCATTATTACCCATGGGGTCAATTGGCCCCATCAATTACTATTGGCCAAAAATGATGGATGACTATATTTCGCATATAAAGGATTGTGTAGTGTATTAAAAGCATAGGCCAATTCAAAAGACTCTTCGTTGCAAGTAAGATGCATGGGATCATCCAGCCTTAACTATTTAGAGGATAACCTATGGGCCTAATTGATAAAATAAGCCCTTCATTTTTCAAACAACATGTGTTCATCTTAGTTGCAACTAATTATTTTACTAAATGGGCTGAAACCATACTTTTGAAAATGGTTGATCAAAAAGCTAGAATAAAAATGATCTAAGAACACACACACACACATATATATATATCTATTCGCTGTACCTCAAATGATCATGATAGATTAAGCTACCAAGTTCAATGAGGTTGAAATAAAAGAATTTGCCAAATAATCGTTTTAAGATTATATATTCTTCTCCCTATTATGCTCAAGCTAATGAGCAAGTCAAATCCTCTAATAAAGTTCTTAAGAATATAATGCAAAAAATAGCAAAAGAAAATCCTATAACCCAGTCATGAGACGGGAGTGATCAAGGCGGATTATCAAAGTAGTTTTTATATTATAAAAACATCGGGCTTGAAGTGCCGAGCTGGCCTTGGGCTTTTGCTGAAAAGATGAGTTACTCGAACACGCTTTTATTAATATGAAATATGGGACAGGTGAGTCCAAAAGAATGAGTAATTCACCCAATGTATAGAAAGGATACATTACTGGTAGTACCGACAGAGGTTGTCAGAGTTCCAAGTCTGAGGGAACGATTTTTCATCTAGTCCTTCGATTCGGTACGCTCCATGATGAAGGGCTTCGGTGACCCAATAGGGTCCTTCCCAATTCGGCAATAACTTGCCTCCTTCCTTCGGCTTCGAGACTTCGGTTTGTCTGAGGACTAGGTCTCCTGGCAAGAATGTTCTAGAATGGACACGAGCATTATAATACCTGGCAGTTCGCTGTCGGTAGGCAGCCATCCGGAGTCGCGCTTGGTTATGTACCTCCTCCACAAGGTCGAGGTTGGCTCGCAGCTGGTTCGAGTTGTCCTCCTCATCGTAAGACTCCGCTCGGGGGCTTGGGATGCCGATCTCCATAAGGATGACAGTCTCGGATCCGAAGACAAGGCTGAAAGGGGTCTCCCCCATAAGAGCCTGCGGCGTTGTGTGGTATGCCCATAGCACGTTGAAAAGTTTCTCCATCCACCTTCCTTTAAAGTCATCCAGTCGTGCTCTGAGTCCTTAGAGGATAATGCGATTTGCTACCTCGGCCGCACCATTGGTCTGAGGGTGTCCAACAGAGGTGAACCGCTGATCGATGCCTAACTCGGTGCAGAATCCTCTGAAGGGTGCGTTGTCGAACAACCATCCATTGTTGATAACAAGGGTACGCGGTAGTCCGAACCGGCAGATTATAGACTTCCAAAAAAAGGATCTCACTTTGCTCTCGGTGATCTTAGCCAGTGCCTCAACCTCGATCCATTTGGTAAAGTGGTCGACGACCACCAGTAGAAACTTGCGCTAACCAGAGGCCGGGGAAAACGGTCCTAGAATGTCCATCCCCCACTGAGCAAAAGGCTAGAGGGCCGCTAGGGGACTCAGCTGAGAGGTCGACTGCCGTTGGATGTTGGCATGTTGCTGGCAGCTGTCATACTTTCGAACTAGCTCGGTGGCGTCCTCCTTCATCATCAACCAGTAGTACCTTTGGTGTAGGGCCTTGTATGCCAGTGCTCTGCCCCTAGATGACTCCCACAAATGCCCTCATGGATCTCTCGCAGGATGTAATCTGCTTCTGTGGGGCCGACGTACTTGAGGATCGGGTATGAGAAGGACCTTCGGTAGAGCTGCCCGTCCATCATCAAAAACTTAGGAGCTCATCGCCTGAGCAGTCTGGCCTCAGCCGGATCTTCAAGGAGGGTGTCGTCGGTAAGGTACCGGATGTAAGCATCCATCTAAGAAGGTTTCTGCGTGACCGATAGGGCTTCCTCTGTGACTTCAATGCTTGGGACCTCCAGATGCTCCACATACATCCTCCCTAAGGTCCCATCAGCCGAGATGGCCAAACGGGACAGTGCATCAGCTCTAGCATTCTCTCCTCTGGAATGTAATTGACATGGAAGTAAGCAAATTGGGAGGCCTGGGATTGGACCTTACTCAGGTAACAGGACGTGGTTGGATCTCGGGCCTCGTACTCCCCAGCCACTTGCCCAGAGATAAGCTGAGAGTCAGTGAAAGCTCTGAGATGTCATGCCCTGAGCTCCTCGGCTAATTTCATCCCTGCCAGCAGGGCTTCGTACTCTGCTTGGTTATTGGTGGTGAAAAAAAGGAAACATAGAGCATACTCCACCGCCTCTCCCTTGGGGCTTGCGAGGATGAGCCCAGCTCTATTCCCCTGGGAGTTAGATGCGCCGTCTACATGAAGAATCCAGTCTTCTTCTTCTACCTCCGCCGCCATGGGGGACTCCAAGCGGGATTCCTCCGGGCGCTCCTCGGTCCAAGTGCACTCGACCAAAAAATCAGCTAACACTTAGGACTTCATTGCAGACCTCGATCGGATGGACAAGTCAAACTCTCCAAGCTTGATGGCCCACTTCGTGAGTCGGCCGGAGGTGTCAGGACGGGACAAGATCGTTCGAAGGGGCTGGTCCGTGAGCACCACAATATGATGGGTTTGGAAGTAGGGCCTAAAGCGCTGAGCGGAGATGATCAGGGAAAGATAACCTCTCGATCCTGGAATACATGGTCTTCGCATCATGAAACACCTTGCTGGTGTAGTAAACCGGCTATTGCATCCCGTCGGTATCCATGCGTACAAGCACGGAGCTGACGGTTTCGGGAGAGGCTGCAAGGTAGAGAAAGAGCTCCTCCCCACTCCTTGATTTGGACAGCAATGGTGGAGTGGATAGGAATTCCTTCAACTTCTTAAAGGCTTGCTGGCACTCCTTCGTCCATTCAAAATCATTGACCTTGCGCAGTGCCTTGAAGAAAGATAGATACCTCTCCGCCAACTTGGACAAGAACCAGCTCAGGGTTGCCACCCTCCTAGTTAAGCGCTGCACCTCCTTCTTGCTAACCGGGGGCCTTATGTCAAGGATAGCTTGGATTTTATCGGAGTTTGCCTCGATCCCCCGCTGCATCACCATGAAGCCCAAGAACTTGCCTGCGGTCACTCCGAAGGCACACTTGCGGGGGTTTAGCCTCATCTGATACCGACGGAGATTGTCGAAGGTCTCTGCAAGGTCAGCAATATTATCAGCGGTACTGACGCTCTTGGTTAGCATATCATCCTCGTATACCTCCATGTTGCACCCGATCTGGCCCTCGAAGACCTTATTCATCAGCTTCTGATAGGTAGCCCCAATGTTCTTTAACCCGAACGGCATTACCTTGTAATAGTATATGCCTTTCTCGGTCACAAATGAGGTAGCGTTCTCGTCCGTTGGGTCCATCTTGATTTGATTGTATCTGGAGAAGGCATCCATGAAGCTGAGGGTCTCGTGACTGGATGTGGCGTCCACCAGTTGGTCAATCCGAGGCAGCAGAAAGCTGTCCTTGGGGCACGCCTTGTTGAGATCAGTGAAGTCCATGCACATCCTTCAGCTCCCGCTAGCCTTGCGGACCATCACAACATTGGCTAGCCAATCAGGATAGTGAACCTCTCAGATGTGGCCTGCAGCCACTAGCTTGTGAACCTCCTCATCAATGGCCTTTTGTCGGTCGAGGGCAAAGCTTCTCTTCTTCTGCCAGATGGGTCAGCATTCTAGTTTGATGTTAAGCTGATGGGTGATTACCTCCTCGAGTATACCTGGCATGTCAGACGCCGACTATGCAAAGATGCCAGAGTTGGCACGCAGGAAGGCCAGAAGCTGCTCGCGTGCCTCCTCCGGGAGTAGCGCCCCAATCTGGACCATCCTTATCGAGTCCTCCCCCAGTGGGAAGGTCAGCAGACGCTCGGCTGGCTCCCCCCTCCTCTCCAACTCTCGGGGGTCGAGTGATTCTGGTACCAGTGTAGACACCATCCTTTGCGGGCTGGGGGCCATATGATAGCAAAGTGGCAGTGGGTTCTGCTCCTCCCGCATCTCCTCGACTCCTTCGCTGGTGGGAAATCTCATGAGCAATCTTTTGGTGGAGATGACTGTATCCAAAAGGTTCAGACTGAGTCTCCCAAGGATGGCGTTGTATGCCAGGGGAACCCAAACAATCAGGAAATTCATGAGAATGGTGCTTTGACACGGTGGGGTCTCGGCTATGACAGGGAGGGTGATCTCGCCTTCGACCCTTACAGAATCTTTAGTAAAACCCATCAAGGGTGTGGTGACTGGCCGAAGTGAGCCAGGAGACAGGTTCATCCGAACAAATGCATCATAACACAAAACATCAACTGAGCTCCCACTGTCAACTAAAATTCTTTTTACAAGGTGCTTTGCTATCGTCACAGACACGACGACGTTGTCATCATTCTTGTTAACTACCCCCTCTAGGACCCCTTGAGTAAAGGGGATTATAGAATCTAGCCCCACATCCCACCGTGGCCTCTTGGAGGCGCCGCCTGCCCTCCAGGAGATCATGGCCACCGTCTTCTTGGTTGGGGCGTTATCGATGCTGACCTTAGGAGGCAGAGGTGCTGATGGGCCGGGTGCACCCGGGTTACCCCTCTGAACGAACTTTCCCAGGTGGCCACACTGGATAAGGTCCTCAATCTCCTTCTTCAGCTGGCAGCAGTCTTTAGTGTGATGGCCGTAGTCCCGGTGGAAGCGGCAGTATAGATTTTTGTTGCGAGTAATCTTGGGGTTCAATGGAGGAGGGCATTGGAGATACGGCTCGCCCTCGATCTCCATCAGGATATGAGATATCGGGGCAAGCAGGGAGTGAACAGACCCTCCCTAGGAGCGAGCACTTGCGGACGGTTGTCTAATTGGTGGGGAGGCTCGGGCCTCCTAGGCCGAGCCTCAGCAAGCTCGGGACGGGCTTGCATTTTGGCGGAACTCCCGTTCGCCTTGCACCGAGAAGAGTCAGCCTCATCGGTGCGGATGTACTTCTGTGCCTGGCTTAACAGTTCGGCATAGGAGCTGGGCGGCTTCTTGTCGAGGGAGTATGCAAAATGGAAGGGGTGGAGCCCCCACTTCAAGGCCAAAGTGGCCACAGAGTCCTCGAGGTTGTAGACCTCGAGGGTGGCTTCTTTGAATCGGGCAACGAAATCCCGCAGGGACTCGCCGCTCTTCTGCTGGATGGAGAATAGACTATTCACCACTCAGGGGATCTTCCGGTATGCATCGAAGTGAGTGAAGAAGGCCTTCTCTAGCTGCCAAAAGGAGTTGATACTCCGCGGCGGCAAGCAGGAGTACCAAGCTCAGGCAGCCTTCCTCAGGGTGGCGGGGAAGGCAATACAAAGCAAGGAGTCAGTTGCCCCCTGGATCTGTATAAGGACCTTGTAGATTTCCAGATGATCCAGGAGATCAGTGGTCCCATCGTACAGGTCCAGTTGAGGGAGGCGGAACCGGGTTGAAATCGGCTCCTCCATTATGCGGTGGGATAGCGGTGGACGGCTATCGTAGTCCACCTCCAGCGGGTTGGTGATCCTGCGGTTGAGCTCCTTCAGCCACTGGTTGTATTCATCCAGCCAGTGCTCGGCCCAGCGAGCTATCCGGCCATCAAAGGATCCCTTCCTTGAAGATTCAGAGGATGAAGAAGGGTGGTGACGATGCAGACGGATGCGCTCCGCCTCCCTCCCATGCCACCACTTAGGGAAAGTGCTGGCGTGGCGAGAAGGGGACCGAGACCTCCTAGAGGCCTCCCGGCGATGATGTCGGGGTGAAGCACGGCGGTGTCGGACCTCCCAGAGGAGAGATCTCTCACGAAAAGAATGCTGGCTGGGTTAAACCACCCCTAGAACTGATGAGGGTGGCTCCAGCTGCCGCTATGCGGCGGCCAGTTGCTGCTGCAGAACCTGGACCGCCGCCATCAGTGACTGGACTTGCATGGTGAGGGCAGCGATTCGAACATCTTATTGCTGTGATAGTGGTGGCGACGGCGGAGTGGGGATGCTAGCCTGGGGAACAAGGGGAGCCTCAGGCGGGTCAACCTCCTGGCGATACCCCCGGGCATGGCTGGTGGAAACCTCCTATGCGCATGTTACCACCATCTTCTTGAATACTCAGGGGAGGAGAATCTGCAGCTGACTAGTTTGAGCTTTCTTCTCTGTCAACCTTTCCCCTTCCGGGCGCGCTAATCTGTTGATGATGTTGCCCAGATGTAGCAACCCAAGAGGGGGGTGAATTGGGTTATTAAAAAAAAATGATTACTATGCAAGTATGTGCTTAAACCCTATTTGATTAGCAGCGGTGTAGTGGAGTGCACAGAATGATAACAGTAGAGAATCAAACAACCACAAACATACAGAAGTTTATAGTGGTTCGGTGCCAAACTCAGCACCTACATCCACTCCCCAAAACCTTTGAAAATTCTACTAATCGTATCACAACGATTACAACCTCTAGCCAAACCAGGCTAGCCCTCTTGTTTATACGGCACAAGGTAGCCAAAAACCCCTAGCCACACCAGGCTAGTCCTCTTGTTTCACGGCACAAGGAAGCCAAATCCCCTAGCCAAACCTAGGCTAGTCCTCTTGTTTCAAGGCACAAGGAAGCCCAAAATAATCAGGGTTAACACTAACCCTTTTACAAAAATGATCAAGGAATGATAAAGAGAAGCTCCCACAATGAACAAATATTCAGAGTATACTTTACAATTTTTGAAGCAATAAACTCAGCAATAAATGAACGAGGTCGAAGTAGCTGAAGTCTTGATTGCTTGAAAAGCTTCAAAGATCCTGACGACTTTTTGGAGCAATGAATGAACTTGAATGCACAGCAACAACTACTCAACAATATGCAATATAAGCTCTTTTCTTGGATTTCTTTCTCTTAAAAAAAACTCTTTTTCAGAATCGTCATGGTGTGCTTCAAATCCCACCTTTTATAATCATCCAACAAGAAAAGATCCGTTAGATACATTAGGAACAAATGAAAATAAAAACAGGAAGAAAATATAACAGTTATAAATGTTCCCTTAAGCATTGAATGCTGATCTCCATTTGAGGAAGGAAGAGAACTGCAAATATTCAAAAAACTAAAAGTTTAATATAGCTTAAAATAGCAATAGAGAGAGAGAGAAAGAGGGAAAGAGCAGCTTAAGAACTCAGGCGGCAGTTGACTGAAAAAATAACTCCAGGCAGCTGAAGACGTCAATGCATTCGGTGAAGAGATAAGAAAGTACCTCAGCTAGCTAGTCAGCTAGCTAACAAGAGCGGCCATAGCAAATAAATTGTCCAGAGGCAGCACGTTAGTTAACTAAAATGGTTGCTAGTTAGCTCTCTAGTTAACTAACGAAAATATAGCTAGCTTTCCAGTTAGCTAAGCAGAGAAAACAAATGGCCAGAGAGAGAGGGAGTTAGCTCTTCAGCTAACTAAATTTTCAAACCTCACGGCCACAAGCTCACCTATGAAAAATAGTTAACTAACCAGTTAGCTCCAGGATAAAATAGTTAGCTAAGCAGTTAGCTAAAGGAATTGCCAGCTAGCTAGAAGGTCTGGCAGCTAGCTCAACAGTTAACTAGAATTTAAGACTATTCGGCCAGGTAACTGGAGTTAGCTAAAACGAATTCCAGTTAGCTAACAGGGCACACAAGCTAACTAACCAGCTAACTAGAATAAGAGGGTGTTCGGCCAACATACTGAGACGAGCAAATTAGTTAGCTGAAGGAACTCCAACTAGCTAACAAGCTAGCTAACCAGCTAGCTAACCAGCTAGCTAAAATACAAGAACGTTCGGCCAAGCACTGTGAAGGGTTCCTAGTTAGCTGAAAGTCGTGCCAGCTAGCTAAATGGAATAACAAGCTGGCTAACCAGTTAACTTCCAAAACCGATAAAATTTTCTAAGACAAAGTAGAGTGAAGTACTTTCTTACCAGTCAATTTTGCACACAGATACTTACTTGTAAGGCGACCGAACTTCCCTCTATCAAGCTTAGAATTGCCTAATTGTTTTGTAATCATCAAAATCAATCTGGGGTCAACAATCTCCCCCTGTCAATCTGAATAAGTGAGCTCTTTTATCCCCCTGAATATATGGAGTTATTTCTTTACTCCATTCCTTAATGTATACAATAATCTTCTCCCCCTTTTTGTCATTAATCAAAAGAAGTTTGAAGAGTTTTGCAATAAATTTAAGCATAATTGTTGGCCCAGATGGCAACCCAAGAGGGGGGGGTGAATTGGGTTCTTAAAAATTTAAGTC
>UESW01002488.1:77261-99540 GCA_900491605.1 Calamus simplicifolius | reverse complement strand
CATCTTGGCATTTATGGGGCCATCGTAACATGCCTCTGTTGGTTCAAATCCCACTAATGAGATTGAGCCATCATGGACTCTACTCCCTATGCCCGAACCTATGCTTCATACTAGGGAGTAGACGACATATGATGCGGTGAAAAAATTATCACTGTATCAATAAATGTGCCCGATGACTAGAGCCAAACTATTGGGTAGAGCTAAAGAGCTGAAGTATCTAGCCGAGCTATCTAGCAGAGCTACAAAGCTGAACTATCTGGTCGAGCTACAGAGCTGAACCATCTAGCCGAACTATCTTAGTTCCTTGAAAGTGCTGAGCTATATCCGAACCTCGGCAGAGCCGAGCTATCTTAGTACCTCGTCAGGATTGATCCTTTCCCTTTAACGTAAGTGCCATTGCTGCGTCAAACCACATCGTATATCTCAAAGATGAACCATCCTGATCGCAAGAATCATGGAATGAGTGTTGGCCCAGATGGCAACCCAAGAGGGGGGGGGGGGTGAATTGGGTTCTTAAAAATTTAGCTTTTTAAAGTTATGCGCTTTGAAATAAAGAAGATTGAGTGCAAGATAAGTGCTAAGCACAAATAATGAGATAGAAAGAGACAAAGAGATAAAGCACGACAAACACAAAGATTTTATAGTGGTTTAGTGTATCCAACACCTACGTCCACTCCCAAGTAGCACTTGGGCCCACACTATAATCCTCTTGATTACAGCCGAGTTGTTTTACAAGCTCACAACTCAAAACTTGTATTTCTCCGGGATCACAACGAACCCAGCTGGTTTTACCGGGCTCACCAGCACAAAACCCAAACACAAGCTATCCTTAGTTTGTCCCGAGGTATACTACCTCCACTAATTCAATCCCTGATTAAATTACCAAACAACAGTTTGAAACCAATAAATATTTCAATACAACACTTAAACAACTCTTAAATGAGCAGATATTCAATAAATAAAATAGGGTAAGAAAAGCCTGATTGAAGCTCTTTGAATGTATGCTTTTCTTCTTTTCTTCTTTTCCTCTTCTCCTTTGAAGGAATGAATCAGTCTCAGCTCAGATTCTTCACGCAGTAAAGAAGTTGAGGATTTGGGGTTTTTTGCTTTCTCTCTTCAAATGTTGGGAATCTCCTTGATTTGATCTTGAGAGGCTTGTGGATTTCTCTTTGAACTTTATGGATTGATGGATTTGAGCTCTGAGTATTTCCTTTTGATTTTTCTTTCTTTCTTTCTCAAGATTCTTCCATTTTTCAAAAATATTTCTCTCTCTTTTCTTGCTCTATTCTTCTTTTTCAAACGGATGATTTTTTCTTTTTATAGATCTCTTAATCCAAGTTTAGGTGAGAAATATAGCCGTTGTGAGATGCTTGGATACTTCTACACACAAAGAAAAATAACCATTAGAGATTAGGTGAAAAATATTACCGTTGGAGTCCATTCTGACAATTAAAAATCCGTTCCTGACAGGTTGGAGTCGGCTCCAACTTTTCAGGTGTCGGCTCCAGATCGGGTATCCAAAATAACAAATAAAAAGTTGTTGAGGAGTTGTCTCCAAGAAAGTTAAGTGTCGGCTCGTCGCTTTCGGGAGTTGGCTCCGGAATCTAAGAGTGTCGGCTCCAGAAATGTCCATAAAAATACGCTCTCTGTTCTCAGGTTAGAGTCGGCTCCAGAAACTCAGGTGTCAGCTCCCAAACTCTCAGGTGTCGGCTCCCGAATTCTAGGTGTCGGCTCCAGAAACTAAAACAGAATGCACTTCTCTGTATCTCAGGTTGGAGTCGGCTCCGAAACTTGGGTGTCGACTCCGGACCATGCCAAAAATCCAAAAATCTTCTGATATGCCTTGGGGTCGGTTCCTAACTATTTGGGTGTGGACTCTAAGTTCTGAACTTTGAAAAAAATTCCTTTAAATTTTGATTCAAAACTTATTCCTTTATTCCTTTTGATTGATTAAATATTTTTAACCCCTGAAGCGCTTATTAAATCTATCAGAAACATAGTGAATATCAAATACTCGTAGCCCATAAAGGAATAAGTTTTGATACCACTACATCTTATTAATTGACCGAAAGTTATCACATCCTACCAAAACATAACCTAGCCCTTTAGATTTAAGATAAAAACATTTACTATGCCCGCAGTGCAAAAAGAATAAGAATGCTCTTGATACTTGCATGATTATATGTACGCGCAACCACTACATACGATGTGAACGCACGCAAAAACTTTTCTGAATTTAAATACAACAGTGATGCAAATTCATGTATGTTAAAAATGCACATAATGAATTTTGGCAGAATTTTATGTTACTGATGTCTGAGATTTTGCGCAAGAGAAATAAAACCATAAAGCAACAGCCCTTGCGACTGGAAACATTTGACAACAAACAAAATGCCCTAAAAATTACTTGTTCTGATTATAGGAATATAGTAGACTGATCTCGATCATAAAGGCAACACCAACCAACTTTGACTCAAGTTTAATGATCTCTGCCAACTTCCAGAAAACAGTTGATTTAGTCCACAGCAAACTACTCTCATTTATCATGCACAAATATGGTCCTCTCTTTGCCCTTGTATTCAGCGTATGGTAATATGCATTTACCAACAGATTCTTTTGCTTGCAAACATCTGACCGTGCAGAGCGAGATTTAAACATTGAATGCATTATACCAAAAGATAAACCGATAACCAATGCAAAATTTAAACAACAGCAAATTGATTCACTTCTAAAGTCAGGTGATGAGGTAATGGGGGAATTTAAATTCACAAAGAAACGACAGGCAGTCATGTAAGTAGAACAGCATTCACTTCAGAAGAGTTCACAATGGACTCCGACATTGAGTTCCTTGAGGGCTGTAAAGGGGGCATGTAAGAGTAGAACAGTGTTCACTTCAGAAGAGTTTTCACAATGGACTTGACATTGAGCTTCTTGAGGTCTGTATAGGACTGACCACAGCCAACAAACATTACGGGAGCCCCAGAAATGTAAACCAGGAAAGGGCTGCACCAACCTGCAAGAAATTTACCAGTGAGGTAAAGACAAAAATAAAGCTACAGATATTTCCATTGTAATGGGAACTTCCATGCCCAACAGCTTATAACCTTATCATCAATGGTATCAAACTTGGTAAGCAGGATGCCATCGATTAACCTAGCACTAGGATCCATTGATAGGTCTGCCAATTTCTGCACAAAGGTTTACATCAAGTAATTACTTACTGTCAAATAATAAACGTGAGACACAAAAAACAATTTTCTTCCCCCCACAATAGGTATAAACACAAGAAACCCAGTACCTGATTAAACTTTGATAGTTGATCGACAGCATCATTTCCAACCAATGCTTCTCCAACAAAAAGAACTAAATCTGGGCTATTCAGATTGATGAGCTTGGAGAGTGCTCTCATTAGTGGTTCATTGTCCTGATATGTGATGTAGTTATACAGAAATGCAAAAATAGTAGGGTAAGGAGGCAAGAAAAAGAAAAAAAAACACCCAAATCACTCTGTACCTGCATCCGGACAGCTGTATCAACAAGAACAACATCTGAATTACTACGACTAGCTCCTGGATAGCTTCCCTCGCTACAATCGCTGGATCTTTTTCATAACCTTTCTCAAATATAGGTATCTGCAGAGAAATTTCAATTATAATTGATGTCACTCAGCAAACAGCAGATTTACATATGAGTTGGAGATGCACATCTAACACTAGAAATCCCAACTGACCATTTTCTCGAGTAGAAATTTATTGGATACCTGTTTAACTGTTAGAGACAGTTGTAGACACCAGAATTGCAATCATGACAAACTTAAAGTGCCATCTGAGTCAAGTACTAGGCACCATCTCCTCTAGATAAATTCAGGTAAAATTCTTTAACAAGAGCCGGATAAGTAGGAACATCCAAAGAACAAACATTATCCCAACCAAGTTCTTTAATCTGTTTACCAATGTCAAAACCCTTGGCTTCAAAGAAATCGAAATCTACTTTCTACCCATGGTAATAACTCGCCCAGCAAGGATATCTACCTGTGGAGAGGAGGGACCAGGATTATCTGAGAGAGTTGAAGAAGAATCATCACTTGGAGTAGGTTCACGGACGGACGCCTAGCCGTACGCTTCCTTGTAGCAACGGGAGCATCAAAGACCGATCCCCTACGCTTAGGTGCCATAGAAATCTTAGGGAATGGTTGATTTGAGGAGTATTTGGCTTTGAGAAGTTTGGGAGGGTTTGGAGAAGATTTGGAGAGGGTTTGGAGAAGATAAAAATCAAGAAGGTATCGACTCTGCCCTAATATAGTCAATTTGGGTTCACCAGGTGTCGACTCCCGCAAAGTCGGGTGTCGACTCCAAGTCGCTAACACAGTTAGCGCCCGAACTGGAGTCGGCTCCACTTAAGCGGTGTCGGCTCCAAGGTCAAAGACTGAGAGCGACACAGAAGAGGTGTCGACTCCTCAAATTGAGGTGTCGACTCCATGACAATTTTAGAGAAAAATAAATGAGTTTCAAACAGCCAAAACTTATCAAAATAAGGTCAATAAATTTTTGAAAAAATCTTTGGAATATGAGGAATCAAATTGCTCAAATGACTAGATAAATTGTCCTTAAAATTATGAAAGGAATCTCAAGAAATTGATAGAAATCTAGATAATCATTCCTTAGGGGTTTCAAAGTCATTCCAAAGGATCACAAATCCCTAATTCACCTCTAAGATAACAAAATCTTTCTTCACTCAAAGGTTTTGTAAATATGTCAGCTAATTGTTCTTCAGTATTAACATAATCAAGGAAAAATTTCATTGTTAGCTACATGTTCTCTTATAAATGATATCTAATTTCAATGTGTTTAGTTCTTGAATGTTGATTGGATTCTTAGTTAAATTGATTGCACTTGTATTATCACATCTAATAGGAGTTTTATCAAGTGTTATGCCATAATCTTCAAGTTGTCGCTTAATCCAAAGGATTTGAGCACAGCAACTTCCAGCTGCAACATATTCTGCTTCAGCAGTAGATAATGCAACCGAATTTTGCTTTTTGCTAAACCAAGAGATTAAGTTACTTCCTAAGAATTGACATGCACCACTTGTACTTTTTCTATCTAGTTTACATCCAGCATAGTCAGAGTCAGAATATGCAATTAAGTTTAGTGTTGAGTCTCTAGAATACCATAATCCTACATTTTTAGTTCCACTTAGATATCTTAAAATTCTTTTCACAGCAATTAAGTGAGATTCTTTAGGTTCAGATTGAAATCTAGCACATAGACAAACAGCAAACATGATATCTGGTCTACTTGCTGTTAAGTAAAGTAGAGATCCGATCATACCTCTATAGTATTTTTGATCTACTTTCTTACCATCTTCATCTTTGTCTAATTTGCATGAAGGACTCATAGGTGTTCCAAGGGGTTTGATTGATTCCATTCCAAACTTCTTGAGAAGTTCCTTTGTGTACTTTGTTTGGTTGATGAAAATCCCTCTTTACTTTGCTTGATTTGAAGTCCTAGGAAGAAGTTGAGTTCTCCCATCATGCTCATTTCGAATTCACCCTGCATTAACTTAGCAAATTCTTGACACAAGAGATTGTTAGTAGCACCGAATACAATATCATCTACATATATTTGTACTACTAATAAGTCTTTGTCTTTCTTTTTCAAAAATAAGGTTTTGTCTACATTTCCTCTAGTAAAATTATTTTCAATCAGAAATTTACTTAACCTATCATACCAAGCTCTAGGTGCTTGTTTTAAACCATATAGTGCTTTGTGCAATTTAAAAACATGATTTGGAAATTCATGATCTTCAAAACCAGGTGGTTGTTCCACAAATACTTCCTCATTTATAAAACCATTTAAAAATGCACTTTTAACATCCATTTGAAATAAATTTATGTTCATATGACATGCAAATGCAAGTAGTAATCTAATTGCTTCTAATCTAGCTACAGGTGCAAAAGTTTCATCAAAATCAATTCCTTCTTCTTGATTATATCCTTTTGCAACTAATCTAGCTTTATTTCTAATTACTATACCATTTTCATCCAATTTATTTCTAAATACCCATTTAGATCCTATAACTGAATGACCTTTAGGTCTATCAACTAAGGACCATACATTATTCCTAGTAAATTGATTTAATTCTTCTTGCATAGCTAGCATCCAATTACTATCTTTTTCAGCTTCTTCAACAGTTTTAGGTTCAATTTGAGATACAAATGCAAGATGATTATTGATATTCCTCATGGATGACCTAGTTCTTACTCCTTGAGATGGATCACCAATAATCAATTCCTTTGGATGACCATAGGCATATCTCCAATCTCTAGGAAGATCTACTTCATTATGATTAGTATCAATATCATCAATCCTAGGTGAATCATCATCTTTAGCTTCTTGTTCATGATCTGAAGATACATCTATATTTAATTTTTTAATATCTCTTTCTAGTATATTTGTATCTTCCTCATCATCAATTTTTCTGAACTTGATGCTAAAGACTCATCAAAAACTACATGAATGGATTCTTCTACAATTAAGGATTTCTTGTTAAATATTCTATAGGCTTTACTAGTTGTTGAATATCCTAAGAATATGCCTTCATCAGATTTTGCATCAAATTTTCCAAGATTATCTTTTCCATTATTATGAATAAAACATTTACAGCCAAATACATGAAAATAACCTATCTTTGGTTTTCTATTATTCCATAATTCATAAGGTGTTTTCTTAAGGATTGGCCTAATTAGGGCTCTATTAAGAATGTAACATGCCGTGTTTATAGCTTCCGCCCAGAAGTACTTTGGGAGTTGGCTTTCACATAGCATGGTATGGGCCATGTCTTCTAAAGTCCTATTTTTTCTTTCTACAACTCCATTTTATTGTGGTGTCCTAGGTGCAAAAAAATTATGATGATGCCATGTTCTGTGTAGAAATTTTTAAATAAGTGATTTTAAAATTATGTGCCATGATCACTTCTAAGAGACACTATGGTGTTGTTTTTCTCATTGGTGACTTTCTTGAAAAATTTCAGAAATATTGAGAAAGTCTCATCCTTATGAGCTAGAAAAATACCCAAGTGTATCTAGAATAATCATCTACTATCACAAGACATATTTCTTTCCTCCTAGACTAGTGGTTCTAGTAGGTCCAAAAAGGTCCATATGAAGTAGCTCTAATGGCCTAGAAGTGGAAACTACATTTTTTGATTTGAAAGAGTTTCTAATTTGCTTGCCTAATTGACATGCATCACAAATACTGTTATTTTCAAAATCTAGCTTTGGAAGATCTTTAACTAAATTCATTTTAATTAATTTTGAAATTAGGTGTGTGCTTGCATGACCTAATCTACGATGCCATAACCATCCAATCTCATTAGCATTAGCATTGTTAGCTACTATGCAATGATTATTAGTAGACAAATTATCTAATCAATTAAGTATACATTGTCATTTCTATTACCAATAAATACAATGCTATTGTTAATGGGATTAGAAACAGTGCAGATAGAAGCTTCAAATGAAACTTTGAAACCTTTATCACATAATTGGCTAATACTAATTAAATTATGCTTTAAGCCATCTATATATAAGACATTTTCAATAAAAGTAAAGGGAGTTATCTGAATTTTACCAAATCCCATAATTTGGCCTTTACCATTGTCTCCAAATGTGACAACTCCTCCTCTTTTATCTTCAAGGATGATGAATTGCTTCTTGTCACCCGTCATGTGCCTTGAGCAGCCGCTATCAAGATACCACTTTCATTTTGATCTTTTGGCCGCAAGACACTCCTGCAAGGTAATCAAACTTTCTGTTTAGCTACCCAAGCTTTCTTGGGTCCTTCATGGTTAGTAGCAACAAAGATTATTCCTTTCGAAACCCATATTTTCTTTCCTTTAATACTTAAATTCTTATTAAGTTTTCTAATATTGCATTCATAGGCTTTATGTCCTTTCTTGTTACAGCAATAACATAAAAAATCATTCTTATCTTATTCTTTTCTAAAGAAGTTTTTAACATACTTTTGTTTCTTATTAGGTCTATACCCTAATCCAGCCTTATCAAATACAGCTCTTTGATTACTCAATAGCAAATTAAGTTTTTCAGAGCTATATGTAAATTTATCAACTATATTTCTATATTTATCAACTTTTCTCTTTAAATTAACATTTTCATTAGAAATTAACTCTTTATCTTTTAGCAAATTTTTATTTTCAGATTTTAGTTTTTTAACTTCATAAGTTAGTTTATCCTTCTCTTTGGCAAGATTTAAATTATCATTTTTTAAAGATTTATTTTCTTTTTCAAAGCTTTAAAATCACTAACTAATTCATTAAATGCATCATATAATTCTTTAAAAGTAAAATCATCACAAGGTGTTTCAGAACTTACCTCATTGTCATCGTTTGCCATAAAGCAAATGCTTGCAACTTCCTTTTGTTCCTCCTCGGATGAGGATTCATCACTTTCACTCCATGTTGCAATATATGCCTTTTTCTTCTTCTTGTGCCCCTTTTTCAGTTGAGGACAATCATATCTAAAGTGCCCCGGTTTCTTACATTCATAACATATGAGGGGGTCTTTCTCTTTTCTTTGTCCTTGTCCTTGTCCTTCTCTTTTTCTCTTTCTCCTTCCATTTTGTTCCATATCTTTTCTTATGGAAGGGTCTCCTTCTTTACATAAATTTCTTAAATTTTCTAGTAAGGAGAGCTATCTCATCATCTTCCTCTTCTTCCTCACTGCTGCTTATCTCCTTTTCTGCAGCTTTAAGGGCAATTATTTTCTTCTTTTTGACTTCCTCCTCTTGATGTTGCTTCATGGTCAGTTCATGGGTCATCAATGATCCAAGTAGCTCCTCCAAAGGTAAGGTGTTGAGGTCCTTGGCTTCTTGGATAGCAGTTACCTTTGCTTCCCATGTCTTTAGAAGAGACCTAAGAATTTTATGAAACCAATTCAGAGTTGTGTAGGTCTTGCCAAGACTTTTTAGACCATTTATAATATCAGTAAATCTAGTGTACATGCATGTGATGGTTTCATTTTATTTCATGCTAAACAATTCATACTTGTGCACTAGAATATTGATTTTAGATTCTTTAACTTGATTAGTACCCTCATGGGTAACTTCTAATCTATCCAAAATTTCTTTTGCGAAAATACATGTAGAAATTCTATTGAACTCATTAGCATCTAAAGCACAATATAAAACATTCATGGCTTTTGCATTAAGCTGAGCCATTTTTCTATCGTTCTCATTCCAATCTCTTTCGGGTTTGGGAACTAATGAGCCATCTACCAAGTGTGTGGGTGTGCTTGGTCCATTAGTGATTACAATCCTAAGTTCATAATCTAAAGCTTGAATAAAAATTTTCATTCTAGCTTTCCAATAAGAATAATTTGAACCATTAAACAAAGGAGGTCTATTAGTAGAATGACCTTCAGCAAATGAAGATCCAGCTTGAGCTGGCATTTGGATCTTTAGCTCTTGATCGTGTGATCAAATAAACAATGAGCACTTGCTCCGATACCAATTGTTGGCCCAGATGACAACCCAAGAGGGGGGGTGAATTGGGTTCTTAAAAATTTAATCTTTTAAAAACTATGTGCTTTGGAATAAATGAGATTAAGTGTATGATAAATATTAAGCATAAATAAAGAGATAGAGTGAGAAAGTCAAAACACGGCAAACACAAGGATTTTATAGTGGTTCAGTATATCCAACACCTACGTCCACTCCCAAGTATCACTTGGGTCCACACTATAATCTATTTGATTACAGCCGAGTTATTTTACAAGCTCACAACTCAAAACTTGTTGTTTTTCCCGGAATTACAATGAACCCAGCTGATTTTTCGGACTCACCAGCACAAAACCCAACTACAAGCTATCCTTAGCTTGTACCGAGGTACACCACCTCACTAATTCAATCCCTTGATTGAACTAGACAATAACTATGAAAAATAGAGTTTACAATATAAGACAGCTCCTTAAGTGAGCAAATATGCAATTAAATAAACAAGGGTAAGAAAAGCATGTTGAAGCGAATTTGATTTGAGCTTTTCTTCTTTTCTTCTTTTCCTCTTCTCCTTTGAAATGTTGAATCAGGCCTCAGCTCAGATTCTTCACAAAGATTGCAGTTAAGAAGTTGGAAAAATTAGGGCTTTTGCTTTCTTTTTCTTCACTTGGAAAATCCTCCAATTTTGAACTTGAATGCCTTGGATTTCTCTTTGGACTCTCTTGGATTGGTTGATGTAAGCTCTGAGTCTTTTCTTTTGATTTCTCTCTCAATATTTTTGGATTTTTCACAAAATATTTCCTTTTCCTTTTTCTATTTTTCCTCTATATTCCAATCTCTTTTAAACGGACAGTTTTTCTTCTTTTATAGATCTCCTTAATCCAAGTTTTAGCTGAAAAATATAGCCGTTGGAGATGTTTGGATTCTTCTACATACAAAGAAAATAGCCGTTAGAGGTTAGGTGAAAAGAAATCTTACCGTTGAAGTACGTTCTGACAGATAAAAAATTTGTTCCTGACAGGTTGGAGTTGGCTCCAACTTCTCAGGTGTCGGCTCCAAGTCGGGTGTTCAAAAATAGTAAAGAAAAAGTTGTTGGGGAGTCGGCTCCGAGAAAGGAAAGTGTCGACTTGTCGCTTTCGGGAGTCAGCTCTGGAAATTGTAAGTGTCGGCTCCAGAAAAAGTCCATAAACCATGCTCTCTATTCTCAGGTTAGAGTCGGCTCTAGAAACTCTGGTGTCGGCTCCCGAAATATTAGGTGTCGGATCCCGAATTCTAGGTGTCGGCTCCAGAAACTGAAACAGAATGCACTTCTCTGTATCTCAGGTTGGAGTCAGCTCCGAAACCTTGGGTGTCGACTCCAGACCATGCCAAAATCCAAGAAACCTTCTGATACGCCTTGGGGTCGGCTCCTGACTATTTGGGTATCGACTCCAGGCTCTGAACTTTGAAATTTTTTTTAAAACATTGATTCAAAACATGTTTCTTTATTCTTTTTGATTGATCAAACATTTTTAATCCCTGAAACACTTGTTAAATCTATTAGAAACAAAATGAATATACTCATGTCTTTTATTAATCATCAAAATCAATAATTAAAAACTAAAAGACAAGAGAGAATGGCTGTTTTGGTCTAGCTGTCGAGCTTGATACCTCCTGCGTCCACCTCCCACCTAGCTGCTAACCATTTCTTTTCTATGATATCTTATACAAAAATAGTTTAGGTGTTGTTTTAATTTACCTAAAACAGTGCAATTAAACAAACCATACTTTTATTGGCTGTTGACTCCTCTTCGATCCTCCACCTCCTTTTCATTTCCATCGATCGATCCCCACCTCAAAATCTTACCATATATATCCAAGGTCCAAGTGAGATCTTTTTACTCTGTATATGAAGTTTGGTTTATTTGTATAATAATCTATAGCTAATGTATTAATTAATAATTATGAAAGTTCAATCGGTCTGATCCACCTCTTGTAATTAAGTTAATTTGCAAGCAGTTTTGGTAATTGGATTCCATGGTAACAAAAGTGATGCTGCCAGATCACCCCCCTCAAGCATCCACAAGCATCCGGTCGCCTTCTCCAGCGAGCCCGGGATCTTCCGGTGAGCTTCTCGCGTTTGGAAGCCTGCAAAAAGTCCCGAGGGCCGGAGATTCCCGTGGGGACCCTCTGATGCTCAAGTCAGTGCTCTGGGCAACAACCGTGAGCTTGAGGAAGCTCGAAAGAAAAAGAGAAAGAGGCTCGGATAAGAGCTCTCTATGAGCAAAAATGAGGTTATCAGTTCTTAGTTTAGTTACCTGGTCAGGGGTCCCTCTTACCCATTTTATAGGTGCTTAGAGTTTGTCTGGCTTGAGTAGTTGAGGCCTTGTAATGATGACTTTGATGGGTGAAATGTCAGAGCTGATGTCGTCTGTGAGGCTTGGGGTGCCGCCACTTGTAAGAATATTTAAGGTGATGACAGCAATGGTAGAGCTTACTTCCTTCTTTGATATGTCAGGACTGCAGGTCAAGTCCCATCAAAGTGGGTGGCTGCAGCTGGTTGGTGGGTCAAGTTTCATCAAAGTGGATGGCCTTTTGATTTGACCACTGCAGTGAAGAGAAATAAAAGGTGGTGGAGTCTCATCACCATCACGAGCCACACATCCGTCTAAGATGAAAGAGTTGGAAGTTGAAGCCAGCTGTCTCTTGTAAAGTGTTGATTATAGAGTGCTTGCATGGCACCGTTAATGGCCGGGGCCGAGGTGGCCGAGCACATGACCCATAAATGCCTTTGTGCGAGAGACATGATGTGGTTGTGGAAGCCGAGACGGGATGATGCCGAGGCAGGGCCAACTTGAATGAGAGGGCCGACTTGAATGAGAGGACCGACTTAAATGAGTTGGGGCTGACTTAAATGAGAGGGCCGACTTAAATGAGAGTGCCGGGGCCGACTCAAAAGAGACGGGGCTGACTTGAATTAGGCCATTAAATGTGCCAAGGCCGACTTGAAGGAGAGTGCCGGGGCCGACTTGAAAGAGAGTGCCGAGGCCGACTTGGATGAGGCGAGGCCGACTTGAACGAGGCCATTAAATGTGCCAAGGCCGACCCGAAAGAGAGTGTCGGGGCTGACCCGAAAGAGAGTGTCGGGGCTGACCCGAATGAGGCGAGGCCGACTTGAATGAGGCGGGGCCGACTTGAATGAGGCCATTAAATGTGCCATGGCCGACTTGAAAGAGAGTGCCGGGGCCGACCCGAAAGAGAGTGCCGGGGCCGACTTGGATGAGGTGAGGCCGACTTGAATGAGGCGAGGCCGACTTGCCGACTTGAATGAGGCCATTAAATATGCCAAGGAAGACTTAAAGGAGAGTGCCGGGGCGACCCAAAAGAGAGTGCTGGGGCCGACTTGAATGAGGCGGGGCCGACTTGAATGAGGCCATTAAATGTGCTAAGGCCGACTTGAAGGAGAGTGTCGGGGCCGACTCGAAAGAGAGTGCTGGGGCCGACTTGGATGAGGCAGGGCCGACTTGAATGAGGCGGGGCCGACTTGGACTTTTCCCTTTCTTTGCGTCCGCGATGCTCCACTGCATTAAATGGGCAGCCATAAATGCGGGAAGAGAATAAGGCAATAAATGCCTTAGAGCCAGCACGTGGTGGGATACACGTGGCCTTTATGAGGCCATAAATGCCTTTGGTGTGAAAGACATAATATGGCTATGAAACACGGAAGTGCAAGGGGCGAAACTGGCCGAGCGGAGTGCCGGGGCAAGATTTTAGAAGAATTGCAAAGACTTCTTAGATTTGGCCTTTAGAATTTTAGTTTTGATGTTTTGATGTAATTAGAAGTTGATGTTTAGTTGAATATGTTTTGATGTTTTGTTGTAGTTCAATTATCATGTAATGTTTTGATACTTTTAATGAATATTTTACTATCTTTGAATCTTAATATTGAGTAACTTGAATTGAATGTTGATTCACTTAATGTTTAATACATTGATTTTAATCTTCTTAACCTTTTTGTTAATTACAAAAAAGGAGGAGAAGTAAATGATAGTTGTATATGCATAAAAGGGTTATATATATACATTGAATGAATTTAATAGTTGTATATGCATAAAAGGGATATATATATACATTGAATGAATTTAATTAATTGGTATCAAGCATTAAATGAACTTAATTGAATGAATGTCATTAATCAATTGGTATCAAGCATTGAATGAGCTTGATTGTAGCTTAATTGTATGAATTACAATGATAAAATGAAAAGATATTAATTTGAGTATCATAGGGGGAGCTACCTCATTCAGGGGAGCTTAACTATGAGAACTCTTCTCTGTTTTGAAACTCTCACTAATTAATCATGCATATACTCAATGTTTTTGTCATCATCAAAAAGGGAAAGATTGTTGACCCAATTATTGATTTTGATGATTAACAAAAGTCATGAGTATATTTCTTATGTTTCTAATAAATTTGATAAGTATTTCAGGAATTAAGATTGGTTATTCATCAATATGTTACTTAGAAAGTCAGTTTTAAGTTAAATTTAAATGAAATTTATGTAAGTTCAAAACTTGGAGCCGACACCCTAAATCTTCGGAGCCGACTCCAGAGAGTATCAGAACATTGTTGATTTTTGCATGCTTCGGAGCCGACACCTGAATTTCTAGAGCTGGCACATAAAAAGTTGAAGTCGACACCTGCAGAGTGTGGAGCCGACTCTAGACCAGTTACAGAAAGTGATGTTTTGGGACACTGGTGGAGCTGATACCTTCAGAAAGTTATAGCCGACTCCAGATCTCACTGAGCCGGCACTTCAAAATCTTGGAGCCGACACATTGACGGACCGTTTATTATTATTTTTAGGATCCCGATTTGAAGACGACACCTGAAGACCTGGAGCCAACACCTCCATGTCAGAAATGGATTTTTAAGTTTTCAACGGATATATTTTTCTTACCTAATCTCTAACGGATATATTTTTTTTGGTAAGGTACATCCAAGGACAACTTCAACGGCTATTTTTCACCTACTCATGGATTGAAATGCCTATAAAATAGGATTGAATCGTTTGAAAACATAGAATGGAAAAAATAGTGAAAATGAAAAGAAAAAAGGAGAAATAAAAAAATCCTTCTTCAAGAAATTTTTTGAGCCAAAGCCTATCCACTATTGAGATTCAGAAGAGGAATCCAAAAGAGCCAAAAGAGCTATTTCAAAGGATTTCCCTAGTTTTGAAGAAGAAGGAGAAGAGCCCTAAATCTTCAATTGTTTCTTCACCAAAATATCTTCAAGTGCTCTAATTCCATTCAATTCAAAAGAGAAGGAGAAGAGAAGAAAAGAAGAAAAGCTCAAGCCCTACATTACTTCAAAAATCAGGCTTTTCTATTCCCATTTACTTACATTGCTTATTTGCTTAATTAAGGAGCTATTATTGTTGTAAACCTTTAATTGATTTGCTGTTTGTCTAATTCAATCAGGGGATTGAATTAGTTGAGGTTGTTAACCTCAGGGTAAGCTAAGTGTAGCTTACATTGGGTTTCGTACTAATGAGCCCGGAAAAACCAGCTGGGTTCATTGTGATCCCAGAAAAACAACAAGTTTGAGTTGTGAGCTTGCAAAATAACTCGACTGTAATCAAGTGGATTATAGTATGGACCCAAGTGCTGCTTGGGAGTGGACGTAGGTGTTGGATACACCGAACCACTATAAAATCTTTGTGTTTACCGTACTTTATCTCTTTCTCTCTATCTCATTTATTTGTGCTTAGCATTTATCTATACATTGCACTCAAGCACTTTCATATCAAAGCACATAGTTTTAAAGTGTTAAAATTTTAAAGAACCTAATTCATCCCCCCTCTTGGGTTGCCATCTGGGCCAACACTGAAGAACAGCTCAAGCAAGAAGAACGGAAAATGATCTCACCCGACCTTGCTGAGCCCTTCAAAGAAGAAAGTGAGACTTGGTACCGAGTCTTCCTTGCCTCCCTCTCTCAAACTATCGAGCCTTTCGAAAAGGAAGGCGAGACTCGGCTCCTCGAGCCCTTTGAGAGGGTGTTGGCCCAGATGGCAACCCAAGAGGGGGGGGGGGGTGAATTGGGTTCTTAAAAAAATTTAACCTTTTTAAAACGATTGGCTTTGGAATACACAGGATTAAGTGCAGGATAAATATTAACCACAAACAAAGAGATAGAGAGAGAGAATCAAAACACGGCAAACACAAAGATTTTATAATGGTTCGGTGTATCCAACACCTACGTCCACTCCCAAGTACCACTTGGGTCCACACTATAATCAACTAGATTACAGCCGAGTTGTTTTACAAGCTCACAACTCAAAACTTGTTGTTTCCCCCGGGATCACAACGAACCCAGCTGGTTTTTCGGGCTCACTAGCACAAAACCCAAACCTCAAGCTAATCTATTGACCCGAGGTATACTACCTCCACTAATTCAATCCCCCTGATTGAACCAGCAAAAACAAATAAGAATAGAGTTTACAATAACAAACAGCTCCTCAAATGAGCAAATATTCAATATAAATAAACAAGGTTAGAAAAGCCTGTTTGAAGCAGAGTTGATTTGAGCTTTTCTTCTTTTCCTCTTCTCCTTTGAGATGTTGAATCAGGCCTCAGCTCGGATTCTTCACAAGGATTTGCAGATGAGAAGTTGGAAAAAACAGGGTTTTTGCACTCTTTTTCTTCTTTTGGAAAATCCTTCGATTTTGAACTTGAATGCCTTGGATTTCTCTTTGAGCTTTCTGGAGTTGATGGATTTGAACTTTGACTCTTTCCTCTTTGATTTCTTGCTCAAGACCTCTTGGATTTTTCAAATAGTTTTCTCTCTATTTTTCATCTTTTTTTCAAACGAATGGGCTCCCTTTTTATAGATTCTTCTTAATCCAAGATTAGGTGAAAAACTAGCCATTATTTCTGTCCTTGGATTCCTCCTACATACAAAAAAGTATCTGTTAGAGATTAGGTGAGAAAATATTACCGTTGGAGGCCGTTCTGACACTTTGAAAATCCGTTCCTGACAGGTTGGAGTCGGCTCCAACTTTTTATGTATCGGCTTCAAGTCGTGTATCCAAAAATAGAAAGTAAAAGTTCGTTGAGGAGTCGGCTCTGGAAAAGGTAAGTGTTGGCTCGCCGCGTTTAGGTGTCGGCTCCGAAAAACTGTAAGTGTCGGCTCCAGAGTAGTCCAAAAATATGCTTTCTATTCCCGCATTGGAGTCGGCTCCAGACACTGTAAGTGTCAGCTCCAGACACTGTAATTGTCGGCTCCAAAACTCTGGGTGTCGACTCTAGACCGTGCCAAAAATTAGGAAAGCATTTGATCGGCCATGGGGTCAGCTCCAGACCTTCTAGGTGTCGACTTCAGGCTCTGAATTTTGAAACATACCTTTGTCATTTGATTCAAAATACGTTTCTTTATACCTTTTGATTAATCAAACATTTTTAAGCCCTGAAACACTTATTAAATTTATTAGTAACAAAATGAATATACTCATATCTTTTATTAATCATCAAAATCAATAATTGGGTCAACAATCTCCCCCTTTTTAATGATTATAAAAACATTGAGTATATGCATGAGTAATCAATAGGATTCTCAAATTAAAATTTTTAAATATTTAATCCTCACAGATAAGCTCCCCCTGAATGAGATAGCTCCCCCTATGAAGTTCAATTTAACAATTATTCTTCCTTTTAACAGAAAATTTTAATGTTTGATACTGATAAGGTAGTTATTTCTCCCCCTTTTATTTTGTTCTCCCCCTTGTTTTTGTTTTACATTCAATGCATATACGATTTGGAGATACTTACATAACTCTCCCCCTTTTTTGTAATCAACAAAAAGATCAAGAAGGGTTAAGTAAAATGACAAAATTGATAGATTTTTCAAGGTTCAAAAGATATTCATTAAGTATAAGATAAGTTCATTACATCAAAAGTTAAACATTACCCCAGAAAAGTCAGAGACGACTCCATATCGAGTGGATTGGGGATTTTCGATTTAGAGCTGACTCCAGAAAAGTTAGAGTCGACTCTAGTTTGTCAGAAACGACTCCAGAACTGTTAGAACATCTCTAACTTTATCTTTATCTTTTTAATCCCAACGGCTATTACCATTTTTGGTTCTAATCCTTCTTACACTTGTTTCTAACGGATAGTTTTTGGCTATTTATGGATTAAAAGAATCTATAAGAAGAGGTTTCATTGTATCCAAAAACGAAGAGGAAAAACAAGAAATAAGAGAGAAAAATCCACCTGTAGCTAGATTAGAAGCAATTAGATTACTACTCGCATTTGCATGTCATATGCATATCAACTTATTTCAAATGGATGTTAAAAGTACATTTTTAAATGGATTTATAAATGAAGAAGTTTTTGTTGAACAACCACCTGGTTTTGAAGATCATGAATTTTCAAATCATGTTTTTAAATTGCACAAAGCACTATATGGTTTAAAACAAGCACCTAGAGCTTGGTATGAAAGATTAAGTAAATTTCTGATTGAAAATGATTTTACAAGAGAAAATATTGATAAACACTATTTTTGAAAAGAAAAGACAAGGATTTATTAGTAGTACAAATATATGTTGATGATATTGTATTCGGTGCTACTAACAATCTTTTATGTCAAGAATTTGCTAAGTTAATGCAGGGTGAATTCGAAATGAGCATGATGTGAGAACTCAACTTCTTCCTAGGACTTCAAATCAAGCAAAGCAAAGAGGGGATTTTCATCAATCAAGCAAAATACACAAAAGAACTTCTTAAGAAGTTTGGAATGGAGTCAATCAAACCACTTGGAACACCTATGAGTCCTTCATGCAAATTGGACAAAGATGAAGATGGTAAGAAAGTAGATCAAAAACATTATAGAGGTATGATCGGATCTCTTCTTTACTTAACCGCTAGTAGACCAGATATCATGTTTGCTGTTTGTCTATGTGCTAGATTTCAATCTGAACCTAAAGAATCTCACTTAATTGCAGTGAAAAGAATCTTAAGATATTTAAGTGGAACTAAAAATGTAGGTTTATGGTACTCTAGAGACTCAACATTAAACTTAATTGCATATTCTGATTCTGACTATGCTGGATGTAAACTAGATAGCAAAAGCACAAGTGGTGTATGTTAATTTTTAGGAAGTAACTTAATCTCTTGGTTTAGCAAAAAGCAAAATTCGGTTGCATTATCAATTGCTGAAGCAGAATATGTTGCAGCTGAAAGTTGCTGTGCTCAAATCCTTTGGATTAAGAGACAACTTGAAGATTATGGCATAACACTTGATAAAACTCCTATTAGATGTGATAATATGAGTGCAACAAATTTAACAAAAAATCCAATTCAACATTCAAACAAAACACATTAAAATTAGATATCACTTTATAAGAGAACATGTAGCTAATAATGAAATTTGTCTTCATTATGTTAATACTGAAGAACAATTAGCTGATATATTTATAAACCTTAAGTGAAGAGAGATTTTGTTATCTTAGAGGTGAATTAGGGATTTATGACCCTTTGGAATCACTACAAGAAAATAATGAAATAACGACGCAATTATGCGTCGCTAAAATTGTGACTACATTGCGACGCCTCCGCGTCAAAAAATATTGCGACGCAAATAGCGACGCATTAGCGACTGAATAAACCATAAAATTAAAAAAAAATAATTTTTAAATTTAGCGATGCAAAAATGCATCACAATATTTATAAAATGTGTTTGTTTAAAATATTATTAAGGAATAAAATATTGCGATGCAGATAAGTGCATCGCAATGTTTTTTAAAAATTAATTATGTTAATAGCGACGCATTAGCGACGCAATAAACATAAAATAAGAAAAAATATAACCTAATATAGCGACACAAAAATTGCATAGCAAATATTAATTAAAAAATAGATTTTTATAAAATATAATTATGAAATAAAATATTGCGACGCCACTCAGTGCGTGGCAATATATTTGAAAAATATAATAATTTATATAGCGATGCATTAGCGACGCAATAGACCAGAAAATTGTAAAAATTAATTTTAATTTAGCGATGCACTAATTACATCGCAATTATTTTAAATGAAATTAATTTGTATAAATAATATATGAAAAAATATTGTGATGCAAAATAGTGCATCACAATTTTTTAAAAAACTTAATTTTTTTAAATAGCGACGCATTAGCGACACAATAAACCAAAGAAATATGAAAATTATTTTTAAAGTTAGCGATGCAATAATTGTGTCGCAATTAATTTAAATAAAATTTATTTTAAGAAAATAGTATATAAAATAAAAATATTGCGAGGCAATCCAGTGCATCGCAATGTTTTTTTAAAAATAAATATGTTAATTAGCGACGTAATAGCGATGCAATAAAATAGTAAAGTAATAAAAAAAATTTTATTAACGACGCAAATTAATGCATCGCAATATTTTAAAAAATTTTATAATGCCAAATTAGTGAGGCATTAGCGACGCAATAAATTAAAAAATATAATTAAAAATTAATAATGTCCGAGATCGGTCGTCGTCGATCGTGATCGATCATGGCTTTGATTGATCGCAACCATTGGGTTATCGCCGATCGGATCGATCGTGACGGTCCGAGATCGCTCGTCACCGATCGGGATCGATCATGGCCTGGATCGATGGCAACCGTCGGATCATCGCCGATCGAGATCGATCATGGCTTCGATCGATCGCAACCATCGGATCGTCACCGATCCGATCGATCGCGACAGTCCGAGATCAGTAGTCGTCGATCGGGATCGATCATAGTTTCGATCGATCGCAAGTACCATCAGATCGTCGCCGATCTGATCAATCCCGACGGTCTGAGATAGGTCGACGCTGACCGGGATCGATCATGGCTTGGGTCGATCGCAACCGTCGGATCATCGCCGACCAGGATCGATCATGGCTTCGATCGATCGCAACCGTCGGATCGTCGCCGATCCGATCGATCGCCACGGTCCGAGAGAGGTCGTCGCTGACCGGAAACGATCATGGCTTGGATCGATCGCAACCGTCGGATCGTCAACGACCGGGATCGATCATGGCTTGGATCGATCGCAACCATCGGATCATCGCCGACCGGGATCGATCATGGCTTCGATCGATCGCAAGTATCGTCGGATCGTCGCCGATCCGATAGATCGCGACGGTACGAGATAGGTCGACGCCGACCGGGATCGATCATGGCTTGGGTCAATCGCAACCATCGGATCATCGCCGACCGGGATCGATCATGGCTTCGATCGATCGCAAGTATCGTCGGATTATCGCCGATCCAATCGATCGCGATGGTACAAGATAGGTCGATGCCGATCGGGATCGATCATGGCTTGGGTCGATCGCAACCGTCGGAACATCGCCGATCGGGATCAATCATGGCTTGGATCGATTGCAACCATCGGATCGTCGCTGACCGGGATCGATCATGGCTTGGGTCGATCGCAACCGTCGGATCGTCGCCGACCGGGATCGATCATGGCTTGGGTCGATCGTAACCGTCGGATCATCGCCAACCAGGATCGATCATGGCTTCGATCGATCGCAACCATCGGATCGTCACCGATCCGATCGATCGCCATGGTCCGAGATAGGTCGACACCAATCAGGATCGATCATGGCTTGGGTCGATCGCAACCGTCGGATCATCGCCGACCGGGATCGATCATGGCTTGGATCGATCACAACCGTCGGATCATCGCCGACCGAGATCGATCATGGCTTCGATCGATTGCAAGTACCATCGGATCGTCGCCGACCGGGATCGATCATGGCTTGGATCAATCGCAACCGTCGGATCGTCGCCGACCAGGATCGATCATGGCTGGGTTAATCGCAACCGTCGGATCATCGCCGACCAGGATCGATCATGGCTTCGATCGATCGCAACCATCGGATCGTCGCCGATCCGATCGATCACCATGGTCCGAGATAGGTCGACGCCGACCGGGATCGATCATGGCTTGGGTCGATCGCAACCATCGAATCATCGCCGATCGGGATCGATCATGGCTTGGATCGATCGCAATCGTCGGATCATCGCCGACTGGGATCAATCATGGCTTTGATCGATCGCAAGTATCGTCGGATCGTCGTCGACCTGGATCGATCATGGCTTTGATCGATCGCAACCATCAGATCGTCGCCGATCCGATCGATCGCGACGGTCCGAGATAGGTCGAGGCCGACCGGGATCGATCACGGCTTGGGTCGATCGCAACCGTTGGAACATCGCCGACCGGGATCGATCATGGCTTGGATCGATCGCAACCGTTGGATCGTCGCAATTATTGCTACGCATTTTAAAAGAAAAAATAAAATATGCGATGCAATGTATGCATCGCAATTATTTTAGTAAATATAATTTTTATCAGTATTAATAAATAAAAGAAATATAATATTGCGACGCATAAGTTGTGTCGCAATATTTTTAAATAAATATATGTAATTAAAAAGTTTTAAAAATATTGCGATGCAATTTTGCATCGTAATTAATTTAAATTATAAATTTATTATTTATAAATATTAAAAAATTATCGCGACGTCGTAGCGACGCATCTTAGAAAAAAAAAAACAAATATTGCGACGCAATGTATGCGTCGCAATTTTTAGTAAATATGATTTTTATCAGTATTAATAAATAAAAGAATATAATATTGCGACGTAAATTTTGCGTCGCAATGTTTTTTAAATAATATATGTAATTAAAAAGTTTAAAAAAATATTGCGATGCAATTTTACGTCGCAATTATTATCATAAATTAT
>UESW01002488.1:0-72390 GCA_900491605.1 Calamus simplicifolius | reverse complement strand
TCCTAAACCTTTTTCAAACCATTTCAAACCGAGTTCAATCCCTCCAAATCCTCCAAATATCTCAATAACTCATTCCAATCGAATCCCATGGCTCCCAAAAGGCGTGCTATCATTGGTGGTTCGACTGTTCCGATGAAGCGCCGTTCAAATCGGAGGCAACCTTCGTCATCTTCTTCATCTGCCACTCAGGATGACTCTCCACCCTCACCATTTTCTCCACGAGTTGACCAATTAGTGGGTAAGGCCATTACTATCGAAAAAAAAGTAGATTTTGACTTTTTTGTTTCGGAGGGCTTTGCTATTGGGCGCTTGTTGAAAGAAATGGGATGGGAGAAGGTCTGTTCTTTGGATATCCCTACTTACCCTGCCCTAGTGAGAGAATTTTATAATGATTTATGTAGAGGAGAGGGAGGCTTAGTGAGTGTTGTAAGAGGAACTAAAGTAATCATCACGGCTGAAACCCTTGGAAATCTATTGGAGATGCCTACCATTGGTTTAGTTGAATATCAACATGAAGACAGAGGAGGTGCCCTATCAAGGATGTTAGAGAGAGAAGTTTCTGAGTTTGAAGAAATCTTGGCCAATCAACTTAATTTGGAACTCAGATTACTTCACAATATTTGTGGAAGAATTTTATTTCCTAAAATGGAAGGTTTGAATATGTCTCGAGCAAGACATCTTATTGATGGACTGTATTCTCATTGGAAGACCTGTCAATCTTGCTGGTATGATGATAGGCTATATGGCGGAGGCAGCAACCAAGAAGAGATCTACATTGCTATATGGTATGATTTTGATATTGGTATTCAGAAGCCAAGGTGTACTTATAATGGATAATGAGCCACTAAGAAAATTAAGGCATACAGTTTACTATAGTGTCTCTACAATTCACGGATGGGCTTCAGAAAAGAAAATAGAAATTGATAAAAAGAGGACATGAGGCCAGAGCTGAAGAGGTTAGAGTTGAGGAGGTCAGAGAAGAGGATATTCCTGAACCATCTATTCCTGAACCATCTGCTGGACCTTCTTCTGCTGGACCATCTGCTGGACCCTCCGAGGCTGGACCTAGCTCTCACCCTCACATCAGTCAGCATTGGCATCTGAAAGATTTTCTGAGAAGCAAATAGGTCAGCTCAGAGCTTTACTGGCTGAGTATATAGTCAAAGGACAAATGATATGTGTAAGTTGAGAGAGGAGTTCAATCAGTTGAAGGATGAGATCAATTCAAGACTTGACATGATTTCTTTTTCCATTAGCAATTCCGTAGAATCCTTTAGCACTGATCTTCATAAGATTTTTGAAAGGATGGAAGGCATTGCAGACGGTTCTGAAACTTATCTTCATGCTACCAGTCAACTAAAGAAAGATATCGACCTCTCCGTCTCTCAAATTGAAGCTTGTCTTGAAAGTTTTAAGAAGACTCAAAAAGATGATATTATGGAAATGATTGGACATTTAAAGAAGATTGTGTATACGCATATTTAATTTTGATATCCTATCCTAGGTTGTATCTTAGGATTTCTTGCTTTCTTGCTTTAATAGCATATATCTAGGATTTACATACTTGAATATGTCACTTTACTGAAACACATGTAATGAATCTTGCTTTGGAATACAATTACACTTTTATTTTAAATTTGTCTATGATTGATTGATTGAATTTCAATGAATGAGTTCACTATCTTTATGATTAATTGAACCAACAACCCCGCTCTGATAACTTTTTTTATATACTTCATCTTATTGCTGATAACAAAAAAGGGGGAGAGATAATTGTATATGCATATAAGAGAAAGAGAAAGAAAATGAAGAACAATTTTGAGATGGGGAGAGAAAAATTTTGAGATTCTAATTGATTCAATTGAATTCAGTAGGGGAGTTATTCAATGCAGGGGGAGCTTAATAATTTTCTCCATATAAAAGTTAAATCATCTTGATTGATGTATTATCCTTTTTGATTCATTTTGAATATTGGCATCAAATTCCTTGTTAGGAAGTTCTAAAGTTTTAATAATGTCTATAATTCTCAATCAAATGAATTTTTAATGCATATACTCAAAGTTTTTGTCATCATCAAAAAGGGGGAGATTGTTGACCCAATTGAGGATTTTGATGATTAACAAAACTATTTGAGTACAACATTTGAAGTTACTAATGATTTTGATTAAGTTTTTTAGATTATAAGTTGATTTGATAATCAAAATCAAGTGTCAAATCAAGTTCTGGTTCGAATCTAATGTCAAGGTAAGATTGCAGACATTAGAGTCGACACATGGAATCGCAGAGTCGACTCCGAAAAATGGCACAGACTTAGAGTCGACTCCGGGACTGTTAGAGCCGACTCCAACAGAAAAGATAGAACGATGGTTTTTCAGGCCATGACTTAGAGTCGACTCCCAGACTGTTAGAGTCGACTCCAGAAGAATTTTGTGTCGACCCCAGAAAAGTCAGAGACGACTCCAGATCGAGCAGATTAAAGAATTTTGAGTTAGATCCGAGAAAAGTTAGAGCCGACTCTAGAATGTCAGACACGGCTCCAGAACTGTCAGAACGACTCTAAACTTTATCTTTATCTTTTTTAATCCCAACGGCTATTGTTATTTATGGATCTAATCCTTCTTACACTTGTTTCTAACGGATAGTTTCAAACTATTTATGGATTAATCGGGATCTATAAGAAGAGGGTTTGCTGCATCCGAATAGAGACAAATCTTTGAGATCCATCAGAAAAGAAAAGAGGAAAGATTCGATAGGAAAGATCATACTGATTCCCCAAAAGAAGAGAGAGATTCCAAGCTTTTGCTGTTCTATTTCGAAGAAATCTCAAGAGAAGAAAGAAGCCCTAGTTTTCTGATCTTCTGAGTCTCAAGAGCATCTTGAAGGAAGATCCAATCAAAGGAAGAGAAGGAAGAAGCCACCAAGATCTGTGAATCAGGCTTTGATTCCTATCCTCTTATTATTGTTTCATTATTGTATATTTGCTCATTGGAGGAGCTGTTTATCTTGTAAAAATAAATATTGTTTGCTGGGTCAATCTGGTGATTGATTCAGTTGAGGCTGTTAGCCTTGTGCAAGCATTAGCTTGAGGTGATAGGTTTTGTGCTGGTGAACCTTGAAAACCAGCTGGGTTCGTTGTGCACCCAGAAAACAACAAGTTTGAGTTGTGAGCTTGAAAATAACTCTGCTGTAATCAGATTGATTATAGTGTGGACCCAAGAGGTACTTGGGAGTGGACGTAGGTGTAGGTACACCGAACCACTATAAAATCTCCTGTGTTTGCCGTGATTGTCTCTTTATCTTTAACTCTCTATTTGTGCTTGTTCAGTTTTAATTTGTGTGAATCTAAGTTTTTATTTCCGCTAGGGGTTATCTTTCAAAAGAGTTTAAATTTTAGAAAAACCCAATTCACCCCCCCTCTTGGGTTGCTATCTGGACCAACATTAGGGTATCAAGTGTGTAAACTTGCGTTACCTGGTTCTCGAAGTGATTTACCCTTTTTAGGGGTTGACCCTGGCATGATCACGTGGGATTGCGTGAAGTCAGAATGTCTGCTGAGCCCTTGCATGAATCTGGGCTGGTTGGTGGGCTACGTCCCATCAGTTGTTGGGTAGGTGGGTCCTGTCCCATCACCAGCGTTGCCAGTGGGTTGCTGGATCTGGCGCTGTCAGGTGGCGCGCGTCAGAGAGGTGGCCCTGAACTGATAGGGCCATGCTGGGCTGATCTGACGGGAACTGGGAAATCCGACTTATCAGGGCCGAGCCGGGTCGACCCGAGATGGCTGGGGCCAATCCTGGCAAGGCAGTGCCGGGGCGGGGCCGAATCGACGGACTTGGAGGCGTCGGGGCCAAGTCGGGCCGGCCGGGACGGCCTTGGCCGACTAGGCGGGACTGGAGACGTGGAGGAAGTGTGGGGGTGACCTGCTTGGAAGCGCCGGGGCCGCCTGGGAACCGGGCCGCCTGGCTTGGAGATGCCGTGGCCGCTAGGAAACGGGGCCGCCTGGGAAGGTGCCGGGCCGGCTAGGAAGCGCCGGGCCGACTGGGAACCGGGGCCGCCTGAGAATCGGGGCCACCTGGCTTGGAGATGCCGTGGCCGGCTGGGAACTGGGGATCCTCTACACGCCTCCGTTGACGGACCGCAGCCAACCACGGCCCGAAAAAAAGCTGCTATCAGAGACCTCCGATTCAGCCATGGCCTCAGGCACACAGGGACCCTCCAAATGCAAAGACCCACATTTCGGGCAGAAGCCTTCCAAGGATTCGTAGACGAACGGCTGCCAGAAAGGTCCACGCAGCCCCTGAACCCTAGTCCCAGGACGGAGGGGGGGCACAGGTTGACACGGACCGCCACCCTAGCAAACCCTCCCCTGGTCCTTGACGACGTCGCAGCATCCGCACAGCAAAAGGACCCTGCTTGCTCCGAGATAGCCCTGAGGATTTCCTCCTTCCAGAACTCCATTGGGAGGCTAGGCATCCTCATCCAGACCAGCGCAGAGGAGATGGACTGCTCGGCCAGAAAGAATTCATCGCCAGGCTTCAGTTCCGATAATCTGTCCATTGATCACCCACGGGCGATTGAGGACCAAATCAACTGCCTTCGGGTCTTCAAATCGAAATAAGTGGCAGCGGAACGCCAGGGAAACCAGGACGATGACTCCAGAGATCCCGGCTCATCTGAACTCCCGGATGTAGGCTTCAGCCGGCACCCATTTAGAGAAAGAACAGGCCATAACAGCATACTGCTGCCACCCCGCCGCCTCCTCTTCCAGCAGAGGAACCGAGACCTGAACAACATCCGGGAAAATGGATTCCAGTCTCACCACCTCCGACGGAGAGGGAGACGAAGACACCCATTTGAAACCAGATTCCTCAGCATTTCTCCGGTGAATCCGAACCTCCTCAGCCGAATCGGGAGCCATAGGGAGACGGAGGAAGGCAGGACGACAGCCAGAGGAAAGTCACGCACCCAGACGACGAAGATCGCCGGAGATCAAGGAGGAAGATAGCCGGAGCACAAATCTTAAAGCAAAGCAA
This sequence comes from Calamus simplicifolius, assembly GCA_900491605.1. Lineage (NCBI taxonomy): Eukaryota > Viridiplantae > Streptophyta > Magnoliopsida > Arecales > Arecaceae > Calamus > Calamus simplicifolius. Next base: position 67,360 of record UESW01002488.1, on the reverse strand, counting down.
AACTGAGTCTAGCGACCTATTCCAATTTCTGCTGATGCAAAGGTAGTTTTACAATCAGGGCAAATGTTTTTGAAAAGGGCAAATGAATTTTTCAAATGGACTTTTGCTTCAAAAGTATCACAAAATATTTGTTTTATAAATGACTAAAACTACCTTTGCATGAACTATATATTGTATTTTTCCTTATAGCATGAAAAACATTTTCAAATGAGCCAATGTTCTCTCTCATCTTATACAAGTTGTTTTTATACTGTTCTATTCTTTTTTTAACCTTTTTCTATCAAATCAAATCAAGGCATACGAACTTAAGAAGGAATGAGCCTCATGAAATGTGCAACACGGTGAATTGCAGCAAGCGATGGGGTGAGACTCTATAAAACATAATGATACATGGTAATAACCTTTGCCATTGTCATTGGATTAATGTATAAGATGAATAAGGCTCCATTAGATGCAACTTGCCATTGTCATGCTGGTTAGCATGAAGAGGTTTTACCCTTCAAAGATGAATTATATTTTTTTTCATTTTCTTTTATTCAATGGATGTATGATAATAGCTCCTATCGCAATCATTCTTTATACACACACACTAGTTATATACCTATGTGTTTCACATGTTGCTTTTTTGTATTCTACTCTAATCTTTTTAACTTTCTCTCATCAAATCAAATCAAGGTATGAGCAGAAATGGGCCTTATAAAATGTTCAATATGGTGGATTGCAGCAAGAGATGGGATGAAGCTCTATAGAACACAATAGTACATTGCAACAACTTCTATCATAGTTGTTGGATTGCCATAGAAGGTAAAGTAAGGCTTCATTAAATGTGACATACTACACTAATTGTTAAAATTAAAAAAAAAAAGCACAAAAGAGGTTTTGCCCTTAAAAATGGATCGCTTTTTTCATTTTCTTCTTTTTATTCAATAGACTTATAGCAACAACTTCTGCCATAGTTGTCCATTTTATATTTTATTATATGATCATATGATATGTTTATATGTTTGTAAAACTACTTTTAGGAACATGCTTGAGGATTCTAAATTTGACTCAAGTTTGATCTCGCTCACATATATTGTGAGTTTGGGTGTGAATGGCAAGCACAAAATGAACTCAATCTATTGCCACTTTACTTATCATCAAATTGGGATAAATATTACAATTATCATCAATGTAATTGAAATTAAATCACTTAATTCTAGGGTTAAAAGAGTGAATAGGTATCACACCCCTTCCCTCACCTCTTTATTTTTTAATTGTAACCATTGCTACATTATTATCCATTGTTAATTAGTTATAAAATAATAACATTTTTTTCTCCTTTTCTCTTTCTCTCTATGTGTGTGTGTATACGAAGAATGATGAAAGGTTCTAATTTTATATTATATATTTATAAATAATATTTTAGGTCTCGACAAAATGTCTCATATCATGCTAAGATGGATTTCTGTCTCAGAAAATGAGATGAAATTCTTCTATCATCATCCCAACACCATAAATGGCATGTCTAAGAACATCCTTTCCTCTAAGTATTGAAATAGAATATAATAACAATGCACCTTCTTAAAATAAAATTGAAATAACTTTATCCTACGAAATTTAAAATCTTATCAGTAACCCTCTAACTCCATCCTCAAGCCAAATATAATAGACCAAATACCACACTACTGGATAGATAAAGCATAACACTAGAAGAACATAGGTAGGGCTAGAAGTGGGCTCCGATTGCCCAAGACCCATTAGGTTGGGCTAGCTTTAGGTCAGGTCAGGCTCGATTAGGGTTTTCTAAACTTCAGGCCAAGCTTGAAGACAAAATCAAGGTCTATATTAATTTCAAGCTGAGCTTGGGCTGAAATTTGGCTTGGCCCAAGCCCAACAAATCGAAGCCCGATTATGAAGCCCGAATTAGGACCGATTGTTTTGGATTGGTTGAATATTTATTTAGTTTTAGTTTATATAAATTAAATTCATATATTTATTATTTAAATAACAACTATTTTATATATACTTTAATCTAGTTTAAATAAATAATTATATGTTTGAATGAGTAAATAGTTTTGCAAAATAGATTATTAAAATTAAGCAAAAACCAGATCAATCTAATGTTTTGGTCGAAAGGAGCTAATTTCGGTATGGAGATGGTAATGTCCGTTAGAAGAACATTGGGCTTAGCATAGTTTGGTGGGGTTTTACCTGCTCCTGTTCAAGCTCCAACTAAGCTAAAGTTGCAAGAATTTAATCATGAGCTAGAATGGGCCATGCACAACGTACATGGAACCCACCAGAGTCTCTAACTACCTCCAGATAATCAGATATCGGAAGAGCGATCTTGCAACCACCTCAATTTTATTGTGATCATATGGTTTAGGTGTAGGGAGAAATAGTCTCCGAGGCATGCATATTTTTAAAAATTGATAACTATTATCATTGCAAAAATTAAAAGATTACATATTAATCTATCTAATATGCATCAAGATCATATCTTTGCCTATATATTCAGGGTCGTTTGATCTAAAATATGCATATAAAAATCAAGATCATATCTTGATCTTCAAGATGACTAGTCACACTATTATCTTGAAGCCTGCCTTAAGATCTAGGGATCAAATCACTTACCTTAAGAACAGTAGGTAAATCCTTATTGCTCTGCAGCCGTTCAATCGTCCGGCCTCTAGTATCGTCCACGCGAAGCCCCGAATGATCAGATTTTGGGAGTGCTAGCTCGCGAAAAAATAGCTTTGCTGATCTTGAATCCTCTCACTTGAATCTTCCTCCAAGATCCATCAGGCTTCCGCTAACACCAGAATCACCAGGATTTTCTATTCTAACATTTTAGAATTACAATCCACGACAATTTAGAATTACAATCCACGATAAATCGTGTATTGTTGTTCTATTTTTGTTCTATTTTCTCTGGTGAGGGAATGCCCTCTATTTATAGTCTCGATTTAGCCTTGACATTTAATTTGACATTTAAGAATCCATCGTTTGGCAAAAGCAAAGAGACGCCGAAGGTGCGGCGCTTGGTTTAATTCCGATGTTCGGAGAAAACCAAGGAGTCGCGGCTTTTGGTTTAGTTCCGTCGTTCGGAGAAAACCAAAGAGACGAGGGATAAATCGACGTTCGGTAAATAAATATCATGCATTAAATTCTATCTCATGAGATGAGATTTTAGCCATCTCATCATATGAGATCCATATTCGAGAGGTTTGGGTTCTGATCTGAATTTATTTGACTTAACCCACATAGATCATGGTCCAAGCCCAAATCAAATTTGGCTAGTCCTGAATCTATTTAAATTCAAATCAAGTCTAATTTCAAATCAATATTTGAAATTGACTTGTCCTTCTAATAGACTTAAACCAAATTGAATCTTATTCAATTGTACTTAACCCAATTGAGATAATTCAATCAATCAAATTGATTAATTAAATCATATACGATTCTCAATCGTTGATCAGCAAATAGATCATCCTAGGAAACTTCTATGCGTGTGACTCTCTAGGTTCGAACCTAAGCCGGTAGCATAGAAACAACTTTCTATACTAATCGATGTGCCGCACCTTCGATCATTGACAAAAGTTCGGTTGTAAATTGGAAAGAGAACTGAACAATATGCTAAGCAAGCCAACAAGGATTTGGGTGCATATGAGAAAAGAGATATATTCAGCAAAATGGCATACTAAGTTGCATCCTCGAGAAGATGGACCATTTCAAGTCATTGCTCGAATTAATGATAATGCTTACAAGCTTGACTTACGAGGTGAGTATAATGTCAGTTCCTGTTTTACTTGTGCCGAAAAAGGATGGGAGTTGGAGGATGTGTGTTGATCGCAGGGTTAGACGATATGTTAGATGAATTGCATGGTTCTTACATTTTCTCTAAAATTGATTTAAAGTCTGGTTATCATCAAATTCGCATGCGTGAGGGTGATGAGTGGAAAACAGCTTTCAAGACTAAGCATGGTTTTTGTATGAATGGTTAGTTATGCCTTTTGGGTTAACTAATAATGCCCCTAGTACATTCATGCGACTAATGAATCATGTCTTGTGTATTTTGATGAAAGTTTGTTGTTGTGTATTTTGATGATATTCTTATTTATAGCAAAAGCTTAGATGAGCAACATGATCATTTACTAAAAGTTCTAAGTGTTTTGCGATATGAGAAGTTGTATGCTAACCACAAGAAATGTTCTTTTTACACTAGTCAGATTGTATTTCTCGGCTATGTTATTAGTGCTAAGGGAATAGAGGTTGATGAAGAGAAGGTTAAGGCTATTCGAGAATGGCCCACACCAAAATCCATAACTGAAGTTTGTAGCTTCTTGGTTGGCTAGCTTCTATAGGAGGTTTGTTAAGGATTTCAGCACTTTAACTGCACCCTTGACTGATATTGTTAAAAAGAATGTTGGTTTAAGTGGGGTAGTGAGCAAGATTCGGCTTTTAACTTAATTAAGGAAAAGTTGATTTCCAACACCTTTACTTGCTTTACCTAACTTTGCTAAAACATTCGAAATTGAGTGTGATGTTTCAGGTATAGGTATTGGAGCGGTGCTAATGCAAGAAGGCTGACCCCCCTTGCTTATTTTAGCGAAAAACTAAGTGGACCAGCTTTGAACTATTCAACTTATGACAAGGAGATGTATGCCTTGGTGAGAGCCGTAGAGACTTGGCAGCATTACTTGTGACCCAAAGAGTTTGTTATTCACACTGATCATGAACCTTTAAAGCATTTAAAGGGTCAAGGTAAGTTGAATAGGCATGTGATCATCAAATACAAACAAGGTAAGGAAAATGTAGTTGTAGATGCTTTGTCTCGAAGGTACACCTTGATCTCTACTTTGAACACTAAGTTGTTAGGATTTGAATACATTAAAGATTTATATTCTAATGATCCTGATTTTGCAAATGTGTTTGAAGTTTGTGAGCATGCTGCATTTCGAAAGTTTTATAGGCATGAGGGATTTCCTTTTAGGGAAAATAGATTGTGTGTGCCTAGTTGTTCATTAAGAGAATTATTAATCCGAGAAGCTCATGGTGGGGGGACTAATGGGACATTTTGGAGTGAGGAAAACATTGTTTTAGTTGAGCATTTTTTTTGGCCTCACATGAAAAGAGATGTAGAGAAGAATTGGGTCATGCTAGATCCTTTCTAGTAAGAAATAAAGGCTCCTGTTTATAGTTATTTTGTAACTAATCTGTTGTAATGTTTGAAATGCCACCAGATGCCAAATGTATATTTTAATGTTGACAACATTGAAGGCTGAAAATTTTGTTGTCTATATGTACTTGTTTTAAGTGTTGAGCATCCAAAACTTAGGTGGTATAGAATCTGAGATATCTTGGGTAATGAAAGTTCTTATTCTGGAAATATTATAGTAATGTGTACACCAAAAATAAAAATGGATATCAACCATGATAAATGATCAATAATGATGTATTGACCAAGATCTATTTAATTATTTATGCATGACCAAGGTTAGCCAAACTATCTCGAATTGGATGTTTCAGGGCAAATTGAATCAGGCATTTTGGGGCGAATCGAATCGGCTCGAAATCGGGATGGTTTGGCCTCTTAGGTTGGTATAGAGGGCAAATTGCCTTGAGCCAACCATATCGAACTGAACTACCAGCCCAGTTTAGCTTGATTCAAGGCGATTTATGCGTTGGGGCCTCCTGGTTCATTTGACTAATACGCTATCGGTTTGGTATGGTATGTTCCATACCGAACTGTGCTGTTTTGGTATTGAAACGATATTGGTTCTTGGTGTAGTGAACCTTATGTATAGAGTGAGCCTTGGCCCGACGTCATAGATTTGAAACATGTGAGGATAAGGCGATGTATATCTAACCATCTCCATCCCCTACAATGGTGGGAGTCTTATGTGTTGAACATCCCTTTTTTTAAGTTGAAGAGACCATAATTAGCCATGTGTCACTCATACAAGATTTCATGCATGCATAGCTTAATGCCGAAACGGACTACCCAAAGGAAGTTATTTCAACAAAAAGGGAGTTAGTAATGCTAGAAATTATTGACATCCACCAAGGAGAAAGTTACTCATGTGGAAAGCACCCAAAGGAAGATTGTTATTGCGGTAAAAAAGCTATTTTGATATTACAAGAAGATAAGAAGACTTTATTCTAATCTCACTTCTGACCTCTCATCGGACGACAATAGGATTACAATGGTATTTACACTAAATGGGACTCTCTTTGCCTTTGTGTCTTAGGATCAGGATAGTTTTTGGAGTAAAAGTTTGATCCTTCTAGAGTTTATTTTGGTTTTCTCAATCATCTTATGTATCAAATTTTTTTCCCCGTGTATCAAAGATATATCAAAATGAATTAACTGAAAGTTGACTCATTTCTTTTCTTTTAACCTAATTCATCTCTTTGGTTCCCACCCTCGGTAGATTTTAAGTCCTCTTAATTGAGCCAGGTAATGAATCATGATTTTCTTTTAAAATTCTCTAATTGATTCGATCCACTATCGGCAATGAGAAAGTCGAAAAAATGTGCAAACATTTTTTTTGGTTTTCTTGCCAAGGTGTAAGTAGTTAGGTTATAACGCCAAATACAATTACAATCGAAGGCATGATTATCTACATGGAAATGACATCGTGCATGACCTATTGGTAAGAAAAAGAAAGTATTGATGCAAGTTTTGTGATAGATTTTCAATCGCTACTTGAATTAGATATCTTTGAGATGAATTTGAAATATTTTGGTTATATTGAACAATTCTACTTTTAGACCAACAAAATATCATTCATCCTGGAGGATTTTTGGAGTCTTGTAAGTGGAGTTGCATGCAACTTAAGATGTAGATGTAGGCCGGCCTGCTTGTTTGGATGCCTGCAACTCAAGCTACACTATAAGTTGAGTTGCTTATTAGGTGAAACTCTAGGATATCTTGCGGTAATTTGACTTACAACCTAAATGTTGCAGAATAAGTTATGGCTACTCAAGTAAGTATCTTAGCTATAATTAAATGGTTTTCTCTTCTCTTTACCTTTCCTTCTCCTCATAGCTTCACATTCGAGTCCCTTATTGGTACCATCAAGCCCACCACCTCCAAGAGACTTACAATAGCTTCCCTTTAACTACATTGAAAGAAAAAAAGAGAGTTTTGAATTTTAGAATATTCTCGTCTAGGTTTACTTTGTGACTTTTTTCCTTTAACTATCTCTCTTATTTCCATATGTTATTTTGGTCATAGTCTATCTTCTACTTAGGGGTGGACATGGGCCAGGTGGCTTGTGGGCTGCCTCTAAAAATTTCAGGGCCTAGGACAAGAGTTTAGGCCTATAGGGCTAGGCTTAATTTTTAATTTTTTTGACCTGTTCAAATTTCATCCCTAGGCTTAGGCAAAATAAGCCTGTTCTAGCCTAGTTGGGCTTGAGAATTTTATTTTTATATATTTTAAGGTAAAATTTTAAATTTTAATGATAAGAAGCCCAGGTTATAACCATCCCAACCAACTTATGCTTTAATTGTACATACAGACACATACATGTATGTATGTATGTATAGAAGTGTGGTCTAGAGTGCTGGTCTCAAGCGTTAAGACATTCCCATCGGGCTTGGGCCAGTCATACTTGGCTCGAGTTCGGGCCTGGCCTGATGCCTTGAGCTGCCTTTTACCCTTGGCTGGCTCATGCCCACCCTTGCTACTATAAATGGTAATTAATGTTCCAACTCTCTCTCATCTACACTATCTGTAGTGCCATTTGATTTGATTAGCCTACTAAATATAATGCACCTTTTATCTCACCAAAAACCTACCATACGTAGCAGCCATATTTATTAAAAGTTTTTAGTGTGAACTCCCCTTTATTTATCAAGCTTCTATCAACATAAATTTAACATGTGAGGATTAAATATAACAATGGCTACTTATTTTAATTGCATACAGTGTTGAATAATGAAAGTTTTTTCTTCACTAATTATGTAATATCATTGTTTTTTGGGGTCACAGCATGCATATCATGTGCCAGCATGCTAGTCTATGATGGTTTAAGGGAAGTGGCTATGCATGTGATTTTCTAGTAAATACTACTGAGTTGATGTGCCTTATTGTTTGGGATCCTTGTTTTGACATTTGGAGGAGGATTAGACAATGATGAAGCAGGTACCATTTAGTTATCAATCCCAAAATTCATTTACCGAGATGTGTCAGTTGAATCCGTACCTAATTTGTAGGTTTTCAGCCACATTCCTATCAACATTACTCATATACCTGAATATATGAGTGTTTGAAAAAAAAACATTTTCGACAAAAGTAACATCAGCAGAAACAAAGAATTTTTAGTCGGTAGATGAAAACACTTATATCCCTTTTGTGTGGAAGAATACCCAATAAAAATGTACCTAAGAGCACGTGGATCAAGTTTTCCCCTATTCTGAGAATGGACATGAACAAAGACAACACTTCCAAAAATTCTAGGAATAAGATTATTTGAAGCATTGAAATTGAAAAAAAAATTTGTGAGAATTTCAATTGGACTTTTGAAGTCAAGAACCCGAGTTGGAAGTCTATTAATAAGATGTCTGGCGGTTAGAACGGCTTCCCCCCAATATTGTTTAGAAACATTTTTGTAAAACAACAAAGCTCTTGTGATATCTAGAAGATGGCCATTTTTACGTTCGGCCACTCCGTTCTGTTGTGGTGTACTAACACAAGAGGACTCATGTATGATCCCTTCTTTTTAAAAAATGGAGAGAGAATTTGATTGAAATAATCTCTGGCATTATCAGAATGAAACCGCTTTATTCTCACATCAAACTGTGTCTTGATCATGTTGTAAAAATTGGAAAAAACAGTGCCAACATCAGATTTATTTTTTAAAAGATAAATCCATATTACTCGAGTACATTCATCAATGAACGAAACAAACCACTTAGCACTAAAAATATTTGGAATAGTAGAAGGACCCCAAATATCACTATGAATAAGAGAAAAAGGATTAAAGGTTTTTGTTTGCTTATTGAAAAAGACGCACGTTTGTTTGGCAAGTTCACAATCATCACAATGAAACGACTCAAAATCAGACCCTTTGAATAATGAAGGAAACATTAACTTAAGAACCTTAAAAGATGGATGACCCAAACGACGATGATAAAGCCAAATTTTATTTTTATTTGACATAACTGACTCAGAAAGAAATGATGTAGGTAAAGGATCCTCAACTCTAGTTCTTCCACTTTGATTTTCCAGGTAGTAAAGACCGTCCCTCTCACTAGCACGTCCAATCGTCCTCCTCGTGTCCTGCTCCTGAAACACACAATGTGAAGGAAAAAATGTTACACTGCAATTGTAATCTTTGGTAAGCTTTGGAATAGAAACCAGATTTGCAAACAATTTTGAAACATGGAGAACATTTTTTAAAGTGAGAGAATCGCTTATATAAATGTCTCCTTGACCGGCTACAGTGGTAATGGACCCATCAGCTATAGTTATTTTTTTATGGCTAGAACACGGTGTATAGGAAGAAAAATACTTGGAAGAATAGGTCATGTGGTTGGTGGCTCCAGAATCTATCACCCATATCTTTGGAAAAATTTTCTCTGAGACATTAGCAACATAAAAGGAAGAAGAGATACCTGTAAACGCCAGTGAACAAGTACCTGCTGAGGAAGGTTTCTCAAGGGTGCCCAAAAAAGTCTTCAGTTTTTCAATCTCCTCCTTGTTGAATTCAGAGGTAGAACTTTGTGAACTTCCTTCATTTGATTGAGTGCTTGCAACATGTGCTTGACTTCTATCATTTGCACTTCGATTGGGCCTGCCATGGAGTTTCCAGCATTGTTCCTTGGTGTGGTGATGTTTTTTGCAGTACGTGCAAAATAAAGAATCCCGATTGATAGGCTTGGACGGATTTGCTTGGACGATAGGTTGTGCCGGGCTGGATTCCTTCAATCCGGTTGATTTGGTCACAAGGGCAGATCCCTCTCCTGCATGGGTCTCAAGCATAACACTTCGTCGTCCCTCTTCTGTTCGTATGATCACAATTGTCTCATTCAAAGAAGGCAGGTCTTCTTTTCCCAAGATCTGTATTCTGACGGCATCGAACTCGACATTAAGTCCTACAAGAAGGTCATAGATGCGATCCTTCTCTACGAATCATTTCAGAGTTACAGAATCTGGACCACGGCTCATTTGAATACATTGATAATGGTCCAACTCTTGCCATAAGCCTTGCAAGAAACTCGAATATTCTGTGACAGTTCGAGTCCCTTGTTTGGTTGATGAAATTTGCCTTAATTTCATAGATTTGGGCAGCGTCATTTACCTTGGAGTATGTTTGTCGGATAGCATCCCAAATCTCCTTGGCGGATCCGAGAAACATACAAGTATCACTAATCTCTGGTAGCATCGAATTCCATAACCACGATATCACCATTGAACCCTGTTCATCCCATGCTGCGAATTTGGGATCATCCTTTGAAGGACCTGTGCCCAATAGATGACTTGATTTCCCTCTGCCCTTCAAAATGTGCGGACCAGTTGTGACCACTTCAAATAATTTCTTCCGTTTAATCGATATGCAGCTTGAATGTTCTGCAGATCTCCGGTTGAAGTGGCAGCAGTATTCTCAGTTGCAGGAGCATCTAAGACAGGGCTGGTTGCAGTGGTCTCTGACATATTTGTTTGAAAGGAAGAAGAAGAAATAGGGATAGTAGAATTTGGTTGATGAAACGAAGATTATCAATGGTGAACAGAGATGAATGAATCGGCCAGAGAAAAGAAGAATTTTTTGATATTCTTAGGAAAGAGCCAAAGGCTCTGATACCATATTGAAAACTAATTGGGAGAAAAATAATTCTCTCTTGTATATATAATAGGTTACAATCGGCCATTATATACATGGTGCTGCTGCCTAAAAGCAGTAATAAAATCTCTACAAAATAGGAAACTACCCAACTATAATCCCAAGAATCAGGAAATTATACCAAATAGGAAACTACCCAACCGTAATCCCAAGAATCAGAAAATTATACCAAATAGGAAACAACCCAACTGTAATCCTAAGAATCAGGAAATTATACCAAATCTTCTATAATCACATAACTTTCTTAATAAAGCTTCATAATTCAACATTTATTAATTTATTCCATCTTTGACGAGTCATCGATGAGATCACTATATTAACATTAATCCGCAAGAACATCTGAATCACCAGATTTATCAGAATCACCACGGAGTGAAAAAGGGCCGTGACTGACGCCCAGTCGCCCACCGTCCCTTCGTTGCCTTCTCCCCAAAACCCATCTTCCCTCCGCGGCGTGAGTCCCTCCGTGTCCCCAAAACCGATCTTCCCTTGCGGCGTGACTCTCGTCCCTATGAACAGCGAGAGGATAGGGCTCATCTCTAAGCGGTAACGGGTAAGCCCAATCTCCATAAAATAATGATAATCTTTGCCCTATCTCTAACAGTGAGAGCTCCTTTGAATTTTTAGTTAAGAAAATATTTTATTTTAATTTAAAAATTATTTTTTAATTTTTATACAGAAATTCGAGTCGAGCTCGAGTACATCGAGTATTTCATCGAGCTCGAGCTCGAGCTCGAAATAAAAACGAGAGCTCGAGTCGAGTTTCGAGCTTCAAATTCTAGAATCGAGTCGAGCTCGAGCTTGGCACTGTATTGACTCGACTCGGCTCGATTACACCCCTAGTCCAGTGTGAGAAACTATGCTTCATATATAAACAAGGTCTTGTAAGGCATGATGTTCATGAATTGTCCATGGTTGAATTCAAAGTCCATAAAATTGCTTCAAAGACCAATACATTATCAATTCAGTATGATATGTTTGGTACGATATGTTACGATATGTATTCTGTACCAAGATAAGATATCATACTTTTTCTCTCCCAACAAAAGTACTACTCAAAACCAAGTGGTATGAGTTGGCATCGAGCGATATGAGATGGTTCCACTCAGTTCGGACTAGTTCAGCTCACCCAAGCTTTGCTAAACCTTCTCGAACCGATCAATTTGGGGGCATTTCGAACCATACTAGTGAGAACCTAATTCGAGTCAGTTCGCAAGTGTTGAGTTTGGATGGTCACAAGTTCTGATTCCAAATCTAGTTTGACCCATTTGATAAATATAAAAAGGCCTCTCTCTTGTTTTGAGTTCACCCATCTCTCTTTCACATGACATCTCTCTCATGTGAACGAAACCCTAATCCTCTTCTCTTGATGCTCGCCAATAGCCCTCTTTACCCATCGCAACCCTCAGGTCACTGCCTTCTTTATGAATCGCCCATCTCTTCGCCAATTGCCCATTGCCAAATCCGTAACCTTGATCCTCTTTGAAACTGCAAATTAGAAAGAGAGATAGAGAGAGAGAGAGAAGTTATGTCTCTCCTCACTCTCCCTCTCTTCTGCTTCCTTTCTTTGCTCTCTCTTTATCTTTCTTGTTGTCATCACCTTTCCTTGGTTCACCATGATTCGGTACAGTACATATCAATATTGTACGAAACCAGTCACCAGCCAGCACGGGCTGTTGGTATGGTTTAGTGGACCTTAGCTCGTACCAAATCGAATATTGACATGATACCAATATCTTATTGGTACAATATAATCTGTATGGATTGGTGCAATAGAACTTGGTTGAATTAATTATGAAACCCTCATAATGCAAGCATATTTTCTCACCATAACATGGATGATGGATATCATCAAGTGTTATATGAGATTTTCAGTCGCATATCAACTAGGGATTTTTTTTCAGTATCAGTTTGTCTTTCTAGTTTTTCCTGACCTAGAAAATCTGCTCTTTTGCTTTATATGGTCAATTGAACAAGGTTTAGTTATTGTTGAACCACATGAATAAAAGCTTATGGACTTATTTCCCTTATTCATTACATCCATCATCTTAAATTTTGTCATTATTTGTCATTTGGAGGCCATGATATCATCTGAATGTATTTTATATGTAGCATGTAATTTTATCTTCACTCAACAAAAAACCTGTCAAGGTGCAACTGTGGAAACTGTTGATGTATTAAATAGCGTTGAGCTCATGTGCTCTAGAAATTGCATTGCAATCTCATGCCCTTTTCTGTTACCTTATCAACTACTAATGATTTTCTGGTTGTTATCCTATTTATTTCAGTCACCTGTATATGATTGGGTATCATCATTTGATATGCTAAATTATCTGGAAGGCCTGTCTAATCTTGATTTGATACCATTGTATATCTTGGAACTTTAATCTTTATACCATATCAGATAACCGAAGCATAATTATTCTAGGCCTGCAGATGTATCTCATCAGAATGACACCGTGCTAACTGTATATGTACCTAATCATGTAGATCTGCAATGCTTTGATGTTTTTGTAAATGATTTACAAAATTTTGATGTTTTTTGTAAAGTGATTTACTATTTTGACAGAAGGACCCCAGAGAGGTACGTGCATACATAACATGTAACATCATGGTGGTGATGTCTAATGAAAGTCTGGTTGTTATGTAAATCTGGTTCCTTCTCTTGGACTATTTTTTAGATTGTCTAAATAACACCCCCTTTTTGTGCTATAACTGAAGCTTTTTGTTTGATGTTGCCACTGGTAAAATGTTATTTCATGTTAAATGTTGATCCAGGTGCAACCAATAAGCCACAGGAGTTGGATGATGCTGTTTTAAGGAGATTGGTGAGTTTCACATTTTTTATGCTTACAATATATTGTGTTGAACTAATACTTTCCAAGGAGATAGGCATGTCATCTGAGAAGTTCTTCTACAAGAAGGAACTGTCAAAAAAATGCTTGTAGGAGAAGTAGACAACTTAACTTCTAGCTTCTTTGTTGTAAGAACTTTTTAGAAGCAACACTAAACATGCCCCAAGTGATTTGACTAATGAGAGGAAACTTCCCACACCAATGATTCCAATATATAAGAAGATTGTACCCACTCAAGGGCTTAATCTAAATCCTGATTTTTATATGCAATGGATGCTAGATACAAAAAAAAAAAAGTACTATTTCAATTTTTAACTGAAGTCTACCCATTAAAAAGTTTAAAGTTAAAATAACACTTTGAAAATTCAAAAGAAATTTATTGGTAAGAATATATAGAAATCTGAGAAGCAATAGAGAAATAAATATGATTAATAATCTTGTCCTATGCATGGATGCTTTTATCATCTGATTGCTTTATTATTAATTTAATTCAAGTGTCTCACCACCATTATGATTTACTTTCTTCCTTATTTTAAATTCTTTACTAAGTAACAAGCCTTCAAGAATCCAACAACCTAAATCTATCCTGCAAATCATCTCAAACAACTATGACATCTCATGATTTTTTCCCCCTTATCTTCAGAAAAAACATATAGAAGCAATACTTGCTCGATGTTACAAAACTGTCAACTAACTTATTGAGCTTCTGGTGATGAATAATATAATAAATGTTGGCCATCTGCCTTCAATGAAATTGTTATCATTTACCCTTGTTTCTCAAATGGCTCCAAAATTGCAGGACATGGTAGGGATGCTTGTATATACGTATGGATATATACATATACATCACGTTTATAAGTACATATAATACATGTGTGAAATAAAATAGAGTACTATAGTAATAATAGGCCTGGACTTTTTAATGAGAAAGATGCGCTGACCAAGCATAAATACATATTATCCACATGTGAAAATAAAATAAGGCAGTATAGTAATAATAGGCCAGGACTTTTTCATGAGAAAGATGAGCTGACCAACCATAATCATTGTAATTATTGACACAGAAGGAAGACAAAATTGCAACATTAAATTGATTGAGATTGGATAGGCTTGACCTTTCACTGTGCACTTTAGGTGTTATTGATGTTAGCATAAGATGTCTGAAAAGGTACAGGATATCAATGATGCAATCATACATAGTCGATCAGATTTAGTATATCTTTCATCTTAAAAACAACATCTTCTTTATATATTTTCACTTAATTATTTTAAAATATTTATATTTTATTATTTATTTTAATGAATTTCTATTTATAATGCCTTAAAATAGATAAATTTATAAATAATTTTTTTTAATTTATTTATAATTAGATTTTAGAGGATATTTTTTTTTTGCTTTTTATTGTAAATAATTTTTTAAATTGACTTATTCCGACCTATATCTATTAAACATGTTAAACAAATGTTAACTATATATTAAACAGATTGTTGGGCATTCGAATTGGAATTCAAATCAAGGCACTCATGGTTGGATTAATGTGCCAAGAGAGTTTGGGATAACTCTGAATGTCTCATAGATAAGGATAAGGTTCAAGAGATATAGATTTGTGAGATTTGAGATTTGAGATTTGAGTAGAGAGATTTGAGAGAGTTTACTGCAACTCCGACTAGAACTCGATCGGAAATTCCAGTTGAAATAAGAGTCGGTCTGATATTAATTCCAGCGCACGCGGCATAGTCTATCTCCCAGTCTCCAGGTGCTTATAAATATATATATACGTTCAAGCTTGTCTTTTGAAAGCTGAGCGAAAGAGACGGCAAGATGTCATCTGGATCCTTGTGGTGTCAAACTGCCGAAGGTCTTTCCTGGTTACGATCTTTTGTGAGGACACCATTCCACAGCCCTTGTCCGAGACATGGCTCCAGGCATTCTAAGAGTAATTTGTTATCTTTTTACTGTACAAACTGCATGACCGACCCCTTTTGTTCTCGCTGTCAAGATGAACGTACCAAGCATGAAGGCCACCAAGTTCTCCAAGTGAGCGAATTACTTTTATTCTCTTTCTCTCTCTCTTTCTCTTTAAATATATATTATTATTCTTTTTGTAATCTCTCAGAGAGGTAATATTATTATTTGACACAGGTGAGGAGGGCATCAGAATACCCTGCAGTTGAAGTTCACGATATAAATAGACTCTGGAATACACAGGGCATAAAGGAGTACCATATAAATAAGAAAAGAATTTTTCATCTTTATAGTCGGCAAATCAAAGTTCATGCTTACTCTAGCCAAGAGAATTGTTGCAAAATATGTAATTGGAAGTTGAATCCTGAAGATATCTTCTGCTCCATAGAATGTAAGGTACGTAAGAATCAATTAAGTGATTTATATAGGCATGTAGTTCAACCAGGACACCTAAAGATCATCAATTCTTCATATATATTTCATGCTGTCATTACCTATAAATATTTCCAAAACTCTCTAATTTATGTGATCTTTATTTTGATTACTCAGTTTCCATATTAATTCTCTGCTGTATTAATGCTATATTTGTATCGTGATATAGCTTCTCGCTTGCTTTCAAGATGAAGAGATGAAGTCAAACTGTTCTTCCACTAGTAATACTTCAAACAATTCACCCTTCCAACAAGGTAGCAATCAACAAACAAGAAAGAGTGATGCTGATGTGGAAGCTAACATTACCAATTCTTTTATTCCAAAGGACAGCATTGGCCCTACTAAAAGTTCACGGCAATGGAGAAGAAAAGGAATACCTCGTCATTCACCTTATTTTTAAAGCATATATGTATCCATCATATATATATTTTCTTATGGGCCTTATTAATTTGTAGTAGCTCGAGAATATTATTTACTCACAGTTATTACATGGTTTGAATTGATGACCGAATGAGTGTGGAATTTATTTTATTTTATTACTGCTATTTATTTATTTATTATTTGCATGGTAACTCTTAAACGACTAGTTAGGTGAGATTTTTTAGATATGCATTATAGTGAGCACTGTATGATCACTAAGCTCAAAGAAAAGCAGGGCTTCCTATCATTTATGATTAATGCAATATAATTATTGTTATGCTAATATGGATGTATGGCTAATCCTAAAATACTTTTTACGTGTGATGATATAGAAATTTGATAAATTAATATGATGAGAACATATGTATATAAATAAATATCTTATTTACTAAATTATAACTAAATTTAGTTAAATAAGATCAAAGCGATCTGTTCAAGATTTTCAAAAGAATCATGAGAGCCATTCAATTTTCAGAAGGTCTAACATCAAGTTAATATTATTAACTCTAAATACTTAAAAATACATCATTAAAAGCCTTCAATTAAAAAGGGCTAACAAGAGTAAGATTCGCCTCTTGTCGTATGTCATTAAAAACATCACCACATTGCATCTATTCTGTTCTACCAAAAACTATGAATAGCATGGAGGTCCTCATCATATCAACTGGCTTATGGCGTTTCTCACAGTGAAACAATATTTACCATCATGCATTAAATTAGCTGATTAAATTAAAAATAGTATTTTTATAAAAATAAATGGAATTAAATAATGATGAAGGAGGAGTGATGATCGCTTTGTTTGATAAAATCAATTTAAAAAAATTTATATATCATTTTTTTTTATCAATTTGAGTACCAAGAAAGGCATGATCTGCTATTCATTAATTAAAAATTTACTCTTAATTATATTATTGACATAGTTTGGAAATGTATTCTAAATTTTGATGGGCTCTTCTCTTCTATTTTCTTTCTTAAAAACTTACAAAAGACCATAAGTGCTAAAATTTGCATGCTGGTTACTTTTCCTTTCTTAACCTGCCTGGATACGAGAAAAGAAAATATTCAAAAAAAATTCTTTTCTGAAAAAAACGTTGAATCCTTTATGTTTGATTAGTTTTCAACCTAGTCAATGGGAATCCTTGTTCTCAAAAGCATCCATTTTCCTTCACCATGGGATTGGAGTGGGCAACGCTATTTGAATCTGATTCAGTTTTCCAAATATAAGATTGAATTAGGAATCTAATCCAATTCGAGCTTATCCATGCTGTTATACCGAACATGTGGTAGGCCATGGTATAGGAAAGAACTTTCTACGATCTTGTTTATCGTTTGCCAGGCCTTTGCGGATTCACAGCAAAAGACATGAAAGTTTATTCTCTGGTTTATCCGCTTGTCAGTTTATCTGCTACCCAATTTGCCTTACGATAAATATGACTTCAGTGGAAGAAATCTAGCGATGATTTAAAGTGGTAAATTATCTTCCATTTTTTGGTTTATCAACTTTCATGGAGAATGTTGTGGAATTCAGCGTCTTTACTGCTGATATCATCCCCTCTCATGTCGCCTATCGTGAGGCATTAATGGGCTTACATAAACCCACTTAAACTAGACCCAAACCCATGAGATTCTAACCTAAACCAAACCAGTTTAATTGCTAAAAAGTCTGTTTTTTTTTTTTCATCATTACCGTTTTCACTCCAACAACCATCTTCTTCCTCTATTACTAAACTCTATAACCCTGTTCATAACTAATCTAATCCCCATCATTCCTCGCCAAATTAAAATGGATTTGAGGATCATAACCCTGTATATAGAGAGCCTAGAAGCTCAATCACCAAGAGGCCAACCCGATCTTCATCTTGCCTTCTTCTTCTTCTTCTTCTCTCCTTGTTCACTCCTTTGCCTAGCCAAACCATTGCCGAAATTATATCATTTTTTTTTTGTCAATTTGAGTACCAAGAAAGGCATGATCTGCTATTCATTAATTAAAAATTTACTCTTAATTATATTATTGACATAGTTTGGAAATGTATTCTAAATTTTGATGGGCTCTTCTCTTCTATTTTCTTTCTTAAAAATTTACAAAAGGCCAAGTATAAGTGCTAAAATTTGCATGCTGGTTACTTTTCCTTTCTTAGCCTGCCTGGATACGAGAAAAGAAAATATTCAAAAAATTCTTTTCTGAAAAAAACGTTGAATTCTCAATAACCTGATCTATTCAAATTCTAAAGGGCTATTTCCATCAACTAAATAGGCCTTAAATGAATTTACATTCAAATTAATTTCATTTTTCATCTTAAAAACAACATCTTCTTTATCTATTTTCACTTAATTATTTTAAAATATTTATGTTTTATTATTTATTTTAATGAATTCCTATTTATAATGCCTTAAAATAGATAAGTTTATAAATTAAAATTTATAATTTTTTAATTTAAGAATGTTTAATTACTTAGATAAAATTAAAAATTCTTGTACAAATATTTAAATTTAAATTGACCCTTTTTAATCTTACTTAAATTTCTAAATGTCTCTATATTAATTATCAACAATTAAATTTTAGTTATAAAATAATAATTAGATGTTTAACTCTAAATATAAATTTTATTTGACTCAATCTCGATCTGAATTTGAATATATCAGGTTATTGAGAGCCAAAGATGTATATAAGAGTATTATACATCAGTTGCAATCAAATTATACCAATAATTTTAATCGGTTTTGGAAACAAAACTGAAGCTGAAATTGAAAGCTGCTTTTATACATGGTAATAGATTTGTGAATGATGGAGTTGGGGTTTATGAAGAGGCCAATGCATAGTTGAATTGAATTATCACAAAATTTCTAATTAACCTCTGCTCAACCTTAATGGGTGGAAATATATGGCATTTTTACCTTAACATGTTAGCATCTATTCAATCTTAATGAGCGCAGATATACAACATCTTTATGTAATAATTAATGAATATTGAACGAAAATTTATTTGCAAGGAAAGCTTATATAAAAGATTTTCTTTGGGAAAGAGTGGTGCGATGGATGGCATTAAAGCTCTAAAGTCTATTCAAGGGTGTTTTACATGTCATGAACACTCAAGGATCATTAATGATTCAAATGGAGGTAATATGATTATTAATTTAGTTGTACCTCAATAATCCTATATGATAGTGATTTCAAATCATCCTCATCTCACTATCCAACCTAGTAATCCTAAATCTCATATCCATCTATGAAATCAGATCCAAAATTACCCGCAAATAATGATCTTGACTTAAAATTTTGGAACTAAAATGCCCCTTATCCATATAAAGAAATTCTCGATATTACTTTCATATTCAAAAAAATATAATTGTATACTATAAAATTATATTAAATAATATAATATAATATAATATTTAATTATATTATAGTTTAGTTATAATGTAATATTATAATGTTATATAATAAATATTATAAATATTATTTATAATAGTATATATTATAAAATAATGATAAATTATCATGGTACTTATAAAATATATCAGCATAGTTATTTTATAAGGTAAAGAGACTATAACTAATTAGGGATAATATTGGTATTTTATGGTCGGTTATTTATGATTTTCATGGTGTATCATACACGGTGATCTTAGATTAGCGGGAATCTTTATTGATTGGCATATATCATACAAAACATATTTGTAGCCCATATGGCAACCCAAGAGGGGGGGGGGGGGTGAATTGGGTTCTTTAAAAAATTTACAATTAAAACTAATTGCACAAGAAGAATGTGCACAAGTGAAGTGATGCTAAGAATGCTGAGCACAATATAAAAAGAGAGAGATAAGCACGACAAACACAAAAGGTTTATAGTGGTTCGGTGTTAGCTATACCTACATCCACTCCCAAGCAACTCTTGGGTCCACACTATAATCCTCCTGATTACAGTTGAGTTGTTTTGCAAGATCACAACTCGAACTTGTTATTTTACAACGGGGTCACAACGAACCCAGCCAGTTTTCACAGGTCAACTACCTCAACTGATTCAATCCCTTGATTGAATCAGAAAAAAATAACTCAAATATATGTTTACAACAAATTAAAAGCTCCTCAAATAAGCAAATAAACAATAAGTAAAATGAGAATAGAAAAGTCTGATTTGAATCTATTTGAAGTTGAGCTTTTCTTCTTTTCTTCTTTCCTCTTCTCTTCTGAATGATCTTTCAAAGCTTGAGCTTAGGCACTTGAAGGAAGCTCGGTGAAGAGAAGGTTGAAGATTTAGTGCTCTTGCTTTTCTTCTTCAAATTGATGGAAATCCTTTGGATTTGATCTTCAAGATAAGGTATAACATCCTAGTTAAAAGAGTATGACATTCGTGCGGAAAAATACTAAACTCAAGGTATTAAACAGTTTCCTAATGCATTAACTTCCTCTAACGACCAAAACAGTTGGTGTAATAAAGGAACTATAAAAAGATGTGGGAACAAGGACTTTTTACTTCCTGTTGCGATGACATTTTCTCCAAAAGTTTTTGAAGAAGCCTTCAATAGCTAGGTATTCCAGCCTCAAAGCTAAAAAATTTTCTTTCGATCGAACTCTCAGAGCGAGGGCTCAGGATCTTGCTCAAACCTTGGACTAATTCCTTGCATCCAAAAGCCAGAGCGAGGGGGAAGAAAGAGTTTCTCTTGCACAGATGTAATCCAAGAAAAAATGGCGGTAAAAGAAGGCTGGAGGGAAAGGGCATTTTCGTTTGCACACTATTTTTAAAATAAAGGCGAAGCGCTTTTAATGGCCGTCACGATCAGAACGTAATATCGTAGCAGAGCCATACCGTCCCGCATCGTCAACTACGTAGGATCCATGTGGATCAATCAAGAGAGACGGTGCAGCCCACGTAGAACTTGCTGCACTGGGGGCGATGTACAAAGACTTTTCCAAGAACTTTTGCAAAGTTTGAAGAATCATTTAAAAAGAAATGAAAAATTGATCGCTTGGTCTCTTCATATAATTTCTTTTATATATATATATATATATATATGTACGGTAATTATTTACTCTAACAATTTGTAGATAGAACTTCCTAAAATATAACTCACATTATTTATTTATTTATTTTTGTACTTTCTAAAATTTAGTTAGACCATGGATGATCATTCACGCGGCCAGTTTTCATTAAAAATTATTTCGAATTTGTGACTATATTTGACACAACTGTATTTTCATCAAATGTAATTGTGTTGGGCTTCTGTGTAATTCACTGGCTGGTTGAATATGTTGATGGATGTTAATTTCAGATTTCTTTTGTTTCATGAATTTTCGTTCTTATATATAAGTTTGGATGGTTGTAGTGATCCACAAAGAACTATGTAAATATAGTTCATACCATGAATAAATTTGAAAGTTGTGACAGAGTATGATGCCCATGGATAATGATTTAATGTAGGCTGCAATCGCACTGATGTTGTAGTAATCCTCTATTCTTTCTCTTGCCGGGTTAATTCAAATTGACCAGTTCTTCAATCAATTCGATCGGAGGGTGTGGAAAACTGGCCGGAGTGTGGAGCATCACCTAAGGTAGCCGGCCGTCGCTGTTTTTCCATCAACCGGTTCCCGGGTAAGCTTGGATTCCCCTGTTTTTGTTTTTAAGAAGGTTAAAGGTGGCACAATAAGTAGGTTAAAACCTTCTTAAAGAGATTGTAGCTTGGATCTTGAGATTGGGGGGAAGTTCGCTGGAAATCCAGCAAGATTTCTTGCTCCGGCCAGGTTGAGGTAGAGTGGCGGTGAGATCCAATATTTGGATCTCGGTGAGGAAGAGTTAATCGACCAAGAAGTTGAGGCCACCGGCTAGCTCTCTATCCTTGTTAGATGCTTGCCGGCGGAGCGTGAGACCACCGACGCAGTGATCAGTAGGTTTGGGTAAGGCCTAGCCAGGGGAAGAAGAAGATAAATATATGTAACGCCCCAAGTCCATTTGTTAGTCCAATTAATCAGTTAGCAGATCAAAACCGTATGACCTAAAAAATCGAGTAGAAGCTAATGGATAGCAAATAGACTTTGAGCTATAAGTAGCATAGACTTGAGCTATAAGTACATAATACATTTCTTTCTCTTAAAATGGGTATTCTCGTACATTACAAGCTAGCAAGAATCTATCTTGAACTGTATTGTTGGTACTGCAAGGATGGCTTTTGTCATAGCGAAACTCTAACACGATCCTAAGTAGCACTTTCCTCATACTCATGAATTTTTGCACATTCGGGTTAGCTTTAATATCATTTGTAATGCCCTAAGCCTATTTGCTAGTCCAATTAAACTGTTAAAACCAAAATCACATGGCCCAAAAACTCGAATGGAAGTTAATGGATAGAAGATGAACTTGAGCTATAAGCATATAACACATTTCTTTCCTATTTAGTATGGATAAATTATAATGGGAAGTCCTCATTACACATCATAAGCTAGCCAGAGTCTACCCCTAAGTTGGATCGTTGGTGCTGCAAGGTTAGCCTATGGGTAGCCCTTTCTTCACGCAATGTGTTATGTGCTTATAGCTTAAGTTCACCTGCTCCTAATTTGCACTCGAGTTTTTGAGCCATGTGGTTTTGGTCCGCTAACGGGTTAATTGGACCGGCACGTGGGCTTGGGGCAATACAAATAATATTAGAGCTAATATAATTGTGCAAAAGTTAGTGGGTATAAGAAAAGGGTTACCCACAAGACGGTAGTAAAGTCCCACCATAGCGTAGAGTTATCCTTGCAACATCAATGATGCAGTTCAGGATAGATTTTAGCTAGCTTGTGACATACAAGGACATCGCATTTTAAGGGAAATAAATAGGTTATATACTTATAGCTTAAGTCCACCTGCTTTCCATTAACCTCCACTTGAGTTATCAGGCTACATAATTTAGGTCTGTTAATGGATTAATTGGATCGGTAAGTGGACTTGGGGCATTACACTTATCTTCTTCTTCCTCCAATTAGCCTTCCTGATCACCATGACCAAAGCCAAATGCCATGGCTAGGCCTTACCCAAACCTACCAGTCATTGCGTCCATGCTATAGGTAGCCCTTTCTTCATCTAATGTGTCATGTGCTTATAGCTCAAGTTCATTTGCTACCCATTAACTTTCACTCGAGTTTTGGGTCATATGGTTTCGGCCTGCTAATGGATTAATTGGACCAATACATGAGCTTGAGGCAATACAAATGGTATCAGAGCGGACATGAATGTGCGAAAGTTGGTAGGTATGAGTAAAGGGCTACCCATGAGTGTGGAGCCATCCTTACAATACCAACGCTCTAGCTCGAAGATAAATTCTGGCTAGTTTGTGACATGCGATGAGGATGCTCCGTTATAATTTACCCACATCGGATGGAAAAGAAATGTGTTATAGGCTTATAGCTTAAGTTTACTTACTAGTCATTTACTTTCACTAGTTTACTTATTATTCATTAACTTTCACTGAAGTTTTTGGGCTATATAGTTTTGAAATGTTAATGAATTAATTGAGAGAACAGGTGGGCTTGGGGTATTACAACAGTCCTCTTTAGAATAGAATTTAGCTGGGCTAGGTTTAATGGGTTGGATTAAATTCCATAAACCAAGTTGGTTGTAGTAAACTAGGATCACAATTGAGTCTAATTAGACTCAAACCATTCGACCCAAGCCCATGTGCTAAATCGGCTACCTTTTAATTGGGCCACATGGTTTTGACTTGTTAATGGGTTAATCAAGCCAATAGGTGGGTTTGGGGCATTACAATAAGTCCTCTTTAAAATAGAATTCAGCTGGAATAAGTTTAATGGGTTGGATTGGATTTCGTAAACCAAGTTGGTTATAGTAAACCAGAATCATAAATTGAGTCTAATTAGACTCAAACCATTCAGCCCAAGCTCGTGTACTAAATTGGTTGACCTCTTAAGTTAAACCAATTCAACGTGCACCCAATCTATTAACCAAAACTTGTGTTAACCCATTTGATCCTGGTTCAATTGATTTGAACCAGATAGATCATTAATTGGTTAAATTATTTGTATGATTTAAACCCATTTGTTTTTGACCAACCAAACCTATTTCTAATCTATGGGATCTTGGCCCATTTGGGTTAACATTCAAAAATTTTGCTTCCTGTAATATTGTTGGAAAAATATCTCAATGTAAATAATGTTTATGAAATATTATGATTTTTTAATGATTTTGTAAGTTGTTGGTCACGTTGGTCACCAAATAAGGCTAGATGAAAAGTTATGTGATGTAAATGATTTGGAATGACAGTCTGTATGCATGAAGGACTTACATAATTTTTTAGAATTTTTGAAAGGCTTGCGGGCCTTAGAAAAAAATTTGTGAAAATTAAATGGAAAGAGGGCTGGTTAGGCGCCCAATTGGGCACCTAATAAAAGAAAAGCAAGGTTAGGCACCCAGTTGGGCACCTAACATATGAAAATGGAAGGTTAGGTGCCCAGTTGGGCGCCTAACCTATGAAAAGGAGGGTTAGGTGCCCAATCGAGCGCCTAACAAGTGGGAATGCTTGGGTTAGGCGCCCAATTGGGGGCGCCTAACCTATGAAAAGGAGGGTTAGGCGCCCAATCGGGCACCTAACAGGTGGGAATGCTTGGGTTAGGCGCCCAATTGGGCACCTAACAGGAAAAGTTAGGCACCCAATCAGGCGCCAAACTTTCCAAGGAAAATCATGCCAGGCTATTTAAGCCATGAGGGAAAAAGGGGACTCTGAGACAAAACCGAGAGGGTTTCGTGAGCGGAAAAGAGAAGGAAAGAAAAGAAGAAAGAAAGGAAAAGAAGAGGAGAGGAAGAAGAAGAAGGGGGTTTTCCTTGCTTCTGAGGTAAACACATTCTTCCTAAGCTTAGGAGTAGCTCTAGAACCTTGTGCTTTATACATGTAGTTGGTTAATGTGTGTTTTTTGGAAAGATCAGAAAGGATGAAGAAAATCATGTTAGGGTAAAGATCGTAGCATGTTCTTGTAAGAATGCATGAGATCTTTTGTGATAATATCCTAATGTTGCATATATGTTAAAATAGGACAAGAGGTTAGCCCTAGGGAACCGAAACAGAGGAGTTAGCTGATCTTCTAGCTCGATAGCATCAGGTGAGTGGGTTCCTCATCTACCTTTGCTTTTATTTTAAATTTATATACGTAGATTTTGAAATTCTATGTGGATCAATTTTAGATTGATATATTACAGTGTATAATGTATAGTGTTGAACTGAGGTTTTAAAAATCTTAAAACTGAGAATAAAATGCATGATAAAGTATGAAAAGCATGTTTTCAAAGAAAAAGTGATGTTTTAGCTACATTCATAGTATATATGTATGGTAGTATTAGTGAAATAAACATTTGTATCAGAGCCAGTTGACCTGTATGGTTAGGCAGAGCATCAATGGAAGCGTTCACTGGTGACCATTTTGGAACCAGGCTCTCTACCCATTGGTGTCGATGTACCGGCTGATCCAGTAGCTGGCTAGTCTGATAGGTATTTTTGTGAGATGAAAAGAGTGTAATATGATGCCAGAAGTGCAGGAACTAAGTGCCACATAGGGCAAAGTGCTACATTGATGAAAGCCACCTCTTGGGCTAGTGAGGGCCATGTAGGGCAAAGTGCTACATTGATGGAAGTCACCTCTTGGACCTATGGGGCCACCTCTAGGGTCCTGCCTGTCTGATGGATGTGATCATGTAGAAGCGGGATGGTTGTATAAGAGAGGCCAGTGGGCAGTGTGCATTCTAAAGGAGGACCATAAAGTAAATATATAAAGGCCAGACCACTGATAAATAAATATTTCATGTTTTATAATGCAAAATCATATGCATAGATTTATGTTTCAAAGGAAAAGAACTGGTATTGTATTATATTTTCATTTGATATATTGTTGCAAACATAAGCTGACTTATAAATTATCTTGCATCATTTGAAAAGATGTATATATACTAATTTGGATATGTATTCTAGTGGGAAGGATATTAGTATGATATTTCTGTTAACGAAGTATATTATTTGAAGAATAAGCTATATTTTACTTTATCAGTTAGTATGATAAAATATATACTTTGTCATATAAATGTTATAAAGTGTTATTATTAGAAAGGTATTTCATGTTCTCAGTTTTTCCTAGGGTTAGATAGTTATCCAGTCACTGAGACTTAGTCTCACCCCATCTTTTTGTTGATATTGTTATTTCAAAATCATTGAGATTTCGACCAGATTAGAAGGTCGGTCCTCACTTTAGCTGGGTTGAAAGTGGATCTTTGCTGCTTTTGGGATATGTTCCTAGTGAAGCTATTAGCGATGTACTTTGAAGCAAATGTATGCGTGGATTTGGGTGATGGCGTATATATCTGGATGTATATTTATATGATAGTGACTTAGTGATGTAGTATGGGTAGAATGTGTATGTAAGATAAAATTTTGGGCTTATATATATGTTTGTATATATGTGGATGACTGGTGATGTGTCCCAGGCTAATATGTGTATAAGGATGAATTATTTTGGGCATGTATATGTATATATACTTCAAAGTCTTCTGGCAATGTATATGAAATGATTTTGGATTATCAAATCAATTGTGAATGTGATCCAACATATTATGTTTGGAATTAGTACTTTATTGGTATAGGTTAGAATGTTTTATAATTGTGAGGATGGATGGTTATATAAATGGAATAGGTTAAAAGGTTTTTAGCAAGATGAGTTGTTGCTTCGACGTTCTGTGCCAATTGAATGGAGTTTATTTGTGCTTTTATGGTATGCAACATAAAGGCTAGTAGAACTCTACTCGATTTGCATAGGCCGTCTGCACTGTTGACCAGAGAGGTGCTGATAGAGAGTGGTATCAGAGCCCTAAGTTATTTAGGTCCTAGGGGAAATAGATATAGAGATATGAGTGTGAGTGTGAATATGAATCTGAAATGCTTAAATGATTGTGATTATTGAATGATTGAAACTGATCTGATAAATTATGTTTTATAGGATGGTTACTACAAGGGCAAGTAAAGAGAGAGAGAAATCTTCAAGGAGAGGTAGAGGCAGGGATCAGGGTAGACCCAGAAGGTCATACAGAGAAGGCCATTTGGCTGGGTATCATCTAGTGATCCACCTTCTGTTGAGGCAGGAGTGGGTGTATCTCCGGATCAGATACCAGAATTTTCTTCTTAGTCTGCTACACCAGTGCCAGTTGGTCCATCCCAAGCATAGGTCCAGGGGTCAAGGTGTGCCAGACTTGGTGGGGATGATCACTCAGGCAGTGGTGGCTGCTGTGGGTGCTAGCTCTAGTGCACAGCCTAGGAACATGAAGCTAAGAAAAATGTTGAAAGGGTCAGAAGATTGGGGACTCTGGAGTTTCAGGGTACAACTGACCCTATTCAAGCTGATGCTTGGCTTCAAAGGATTGAAAGAGTATTTGAGGTGATGGGATGCCCTGAGGAGCAGAGATTGAGTATAGCTACTTTTCTGTTGGATGGTAGGGCTCCGCATTGGTGGCAGTCGGTCAGTAGTAGGCAACCATAGGGAGTAGTTATGTCATGGGGAGAGTTCAACATTGAATTTCACCAGCAGTACTATTCATATGTGTATAGAGACCAAAAGAGAAGGGAATTTTTATATTTGACCTAGGAAAAAAGATCTGTGGCTGAGTATGAGGCTACTTTTATTGAGCTATCTAGATTTGCTGAGGCCCTAGTCATAGATGAGAAGGAAAAGTGCAGACTTTTCCAAGATGGATTAAATCTTTAGATTAAGGTTAAGACTAGTATGCAGAGCTATGGTAGTTATATGGAGTTAGTTCAGGGGGCTCTCAGGGCTGAGGAGCTAGAAAAGGAGTTCATCAATCAGAGGCAAGAAAGATGAAGAGGAGTGCACCTAGTTTTTCTTCGGGTACAGGAGGATCCCAGTCTTTTAAGAGACCCTAGATGAAGGGATAGTATGGTGCTAGTTATCGAGCTCCAGTGGAGTTTGGGAGAGGGTCTGGATCCATGTCAGCATCTAGCCCAGTCCAAAGTAAGCTCACTCATGGAGGGATACCTCAGGCTACCATTGGTGGAGTGGCAGGTAAGGCTAGGAGCCAAGGACATTCCCAGGTTGGAGGGAAAGTTGTCCCGTAGTGTGAGGTATGTGGAAAGAAGTATCCTGGTGAGTGTAGAAGATTTATTAGAGGATGTTATATTTGTGGTCAGCTAGATCACATCAAGAGGGATTGTCCTAGGTGGGTGCGAGACAGTGACCATACTCAGGGATCAATGGCACCCAGTGGTCAGTCCACCGGAGGATAGATAGTAATGTCCCAACTTCAGCCAGTGTGATCAGGCCTTACCCCAACAAGTAAGGAGGGGTATGAAATGTACCAGAGCTAAAGCTAGAGCATTTGCTATGACCCGGCAGGAGGCTCACGTCAACCCGGATGTGGTGACAGGTATGCTACCCATTAATAAACATGATGCCTATGTTTTGATAGATTCTAGATCTTCACATTCTTTCATATCAGTTGATTTTTCTAAGCATCTAGATATGGAGATGGATTCATTGGGTAGTCAGTTAGTAGTGTCTATACCAGTAGGGAGACCTTTTATTGCAGACAAAGTATATAGAGATTGTGATATTTTAGTGGAAGGTTAGGTACTAGCAGCAGATTTAATCCCTTTAAAATTAAAAGAATTTGATGCTATATTGGTGATGGATTGGTTATCCATGCATGGAGCGAGAGTTGATTGTTCCAATAAAAAGGTTATATTTCACACTTCTAATAATGGAAAAGTTTGTTTCATGGGTGATAAGAGAATGACATCCTTAGGGATGATTTCAGCCTTAGTGGCTAGTAAAATGATGAAAAAGAGATATGAAGCTTTTCTTGCTTGTGTGATTAATTTAGATGGCAATGGCCCAGAATTGGCAGATATTCTAGTAGTATATGAGTTTTCTGATGTATTTCCTGAAGAATTGCTAGGGTTGCCACTAGATAGAGTAATAGAGTTCAGTAGAGAATTGCAGTCAACACTAGGCCCATAGCCAAAGCACCCTATAGAATGACTCCAGCAGAGTTGAAGGAATTGAAAGTCTAACTTCATGATCTTCTAGACCTAGGGTTTATTAGACCCAGTATATCACCTTAGGGAGCACCTGTGTTATTTATAAGGAAGAATTATATATAGATTATAGACAGCTCAACAAAGTGACCATTAGGAATAATTATCCATTGCTAAGAATAGATGATTTGTTTGATCAGCTTCAAGGAGCAGCTGTGTTCTCAAAGATTGATCTTAGATCTAGGTACTACCAGATGAAAATAAAGAAGAAAAATATGCCAAATACTACTTTCAGAACTAGATATGGCTATTATGAATTTTTGGTGATGTCTTTCGGCTTAACTAATGCTCCAACTGCTTTTATGGGATTAATGAACCAGGTGTTTCAAGAATTTTTGGACAAGTTTGTGATAGTATTTATCGATGATATATTGATCTATTCTAGAAGTAAAGAAGAACATAAGTAGCATTTGAGGGCAGTGTTGCAGATCTTAAGGGAGAAACAATTGTATGCTAAGCTCAGCAAAAGTAAATTTTGGTTGGATGAGGTAAAGTTTTTGGGACATGTGGCCTCAGCTAGTGGAATCATGGTAGATCCCCAAAAGATAGAAGCTATAGTGAATTAGGAGGCATCTAACAATTGACTGAGATCAGGAGTTTCTTGGGTTTGGCAGGCTATTACAGGAGGTTTATAGAAAACTTTTTAATTATAGCTTCTCCTATGACTAAGTTGCTAAAGAAAAATACTAAGTATAAATGATCAAGGAAATGTTAGGACAATATGGATGAATTAAAAAGGAGGTTAATTTCAGCACTAGTGCTTACACTCCCTGATAATAGCAATGACTTTGTAGTATATAGTGATGCTTCATTGAAAGGTTTGGGATGTGTGTTGATGTAGGATGGAAAGGTGATAGCCTATATCTCTAGACAGTTAAAGCCTCATGAAAAGAATTATCCCACCTATGACTTAGAGTTTGCAGCTGTGATCTTTGCTTTAAAGATGTGAAGACATTATTTATATGGGAGAAAATGTTAGATCTTCACAAATCATAAAAGCTTGAAGTATGACTCAAAAAGAGCTTAACCTAAGGCAAAGAAGATGGATAGAGTTGATAAAGGATTATGACTGTACAATAGAATATCACCTCGGGAAAGCTAATGTTGTGGTTGATGCCTTGAGTAAAAAATCTATAGCCATCTTAGCTTTCATCAGAGCAGTACAGTTACCTCTAATGCTAGAGTTGAGGTTTAAATGCAAAGTTGACAGCAGATAAGTTTGGAACATTATTAGCAAGTTTCAGAGTTAAGCCCCTAATGCTTGATGAAATAAAGGAAGCTCAGATGCAAGATCCACAGTTGCTAAGAATTAGGGAATCAGTTCTAAATGGATCCCAGTCAGATTATACTGTTAGAAATGATGGCCTACTAGTGTATAAGGGTAAAATATGTGTTCCAGCCATTGATTTGTTAAAAGAGCAAATCTTGAAGGAGGCTCATAGCTCAGCTTATTCAATGCACCCAGGAAGTACCAAGATGTATAGAAATATTAAGCAGAATTATTGGTGGAATGGGATAAAAAGAGAGATAGCTGAGTTTGTTTCAAAATGTTTGATATGCCAGCAAATTAAAGCAGAACATCAGAGTCCAGCTGGTTTGATGCAGCCTCTATTTGTGCCTAAATGAAAGTGGGAGCATATCACTATGAATTTTGTAGTTGGTCTCCCAAGGACTAGAGGAGGTAATGATTCTATATGGGTGATTATTGATAGATTAACCAAATCTGTCCATTTCTTGCCCATTAAGATTTCTATCACCTTGGATAGATTGTCAAGATTATATGTGAATGAGATTGTGAGTCAGCACGGTGTGCCGGTATCTATTGTATTAGATAGAGATCACAGATTTACATCTCATTTTTGAACTGAATTGCAGAAAGCTTTGGGCACTAACTTGAGATTTAGTACAACCTTTCACTCTCAAACTGATGGACAGTTTGAGAGAACTATTCAAACACTGGAGGATATGTTGAGGGCTTGTATAATGAAATTCTCTGGTAGTTGGGATGAGCATCTGCCATTGATTGAATTTTCTTACAATAATAGCTATCATTTCAATATTGATATGGCACCTTATAAAGCTTTATATGAAAGAATGTGTAGAACTCTAGTGTTCTAGGACGAGGAAGGAGAGAGAAAGCTGCTAGGTCCAGATTTAGTATAGCTTACAGCAGATCAAGTTAGAATTATCAGAGCTAAATTAAAGGCAGTCCAAAATAGGCAAAAAAAGTTATGCAGATAAGAAGCACAGAGATATAAAATTTAAAATTGAAGATAAAATATTTTTGAAAGTATCTCCTTGGAAGGCTATGATGAGATTTGGGAGGAAAGGAAAGCTAAGTCCCCGATATATTGGACCTTTTGAGATTATTGAAAGAGTGGGAACACTTGCCTATAAGACACCCAAATCTTTTTCAGATCCATAATGTGTTTTATATATCAATATTAAGGAAATATGTACCCGATTCCTCTCATGTATTGCAAGCTATGCTGGTAGAATTACAGAAGGATTTGACTTATGCAGCTGAGCCAGAGCAAATCTTGTGCAGAGAGATTAAGCAACTCCGCATTAAAAGAATTCCTCTGGTTAAGGTTTAATGGCAAAATCATCAAAGAGAAGAATCTACATGGAAGAGAGAGGATGAGATGAGAGTGAAGTACCCCCATCTGATTCATGTATAGATAGCTAAATTTTGAGAACAAAATTTTTTAAAGAAGGGAAGAGTTGTAACATCCAGAAATTTTGCTTCCTATAATATTGTTGGGAAAATATCTTAATGTAAATAATGTTTGTGAAATATTTTGATGTTTTAATGATTTTGTAAATTGTTAGTCATATTGGTCACCAAATAAGGCTAGATGAAAAGTTATATGATGTAAATGATTTGGAATGAGAGTCTGGATGCATGAAGGACTTATATAATTTTTCAGGATTTTTGAAAGACTTGTGGGCCTTAGAAAAAATTTATGGAAATTAAATGGAGCCTAAAAGAGGGCTGGTTAGGTGCCCAATTGGGCGCCTAACAAGAGAAAAGCAAGGTTAGGCGCTCAGTTGGGTGCCTAACATATGAAAATGGAAGGTTAGGCGCCCAGCTGGGCAAACTGTGTGCCTAACATATGAAAATGGAAGGTTAGGCACCCAGCTGGTGCCTAACATTTTCAAAGGAGGGTTAGGCACCCAATTGGGCACCTAACCTATGAAGAGGTGGGTTTGGCGCCCAATCGAGCGCCTAACAGGTGTGAATGCCTGGGTTAGGCGCCCAATTGGGTGCCTAACAGGAAAAGTTAGGTGCCTAATTAGGCACCTAACTTTCCAAGGAAAATTGTGCCAGGCTATTTAAACGTGAGGGAAAAAAGGGACTCTGAGACAAAACCGAGAGGGTTTCATGAGCGGAAAAGAGAAGGAAAGAAAAGAAGAAAGAAAGGGAAAGAAGAGGAGAGGAAGAAGAAGAAGGGGGTTTTCCTTGCTTCTGAGGTAAGCACATTCTCCCTAAGCTTAGGAGTAGCTCTAGAACCTTGTGCTTTATATGTAGTTGGTTAATGTGTGTATTTTGAAAAGATCAGAAAGGGTGGAAGAAAATCATATTAGGGTAAAGATCATAGCATGTTCTTGTAAGAATGCATGAGATCTTCCGTGATAATGTTCTGATGTTGCATCTATGTTAAAATAGAAGTTAGCCCTAGGGAATCGGAATAGAGTTAGTTGATCTTCTAGCTCGAAAGCATTAGGTGAGTGGGTTTCTCATCTAGCTTTGCTTTTATTTTGAATTTTGTATACGGAGATTTTGAAATGCTATGTGGATCAATTTTAGACTGATATATTATAGTATATAATGTATAGTGTTGAACTAAGGTTTTAAAAATTTAGGAACTAAGAACAAAATGCATGATAAATTATGAAAAGCATGTTTTTAAAGAAAAAGTAATGTTTTAGCTGCATTCATTGCATATATGGATGGTAATGTTAATGGAATAAACATTTGTATCAGAGCCAGTGACCTGTACGGTCAGGCAGAGCATCAATGAGAGCGTTCACTGGTGACAGTGTCGGAACCAGGCTCTCTATCCATTGGTGTTGATGTATGGCCGGCCGATCCGATAGCCGACTGGCCTGATAGGTATTTTTGTAGGGTGAAAAGAGTGTAATATGATGCCAAAAGTAGGAATTAAGTGCCACAGGACAAAGTGATACATTGATGGAAGCCACCTCTTGGGCCTATGAGGGCCACACAGGGCAAAGTGCTACATTGATGGGAGCCACCTCTTGGGCCTGTTGGGGCCATCTCTAGGGTCCTGCCTATCTGGTGGATGTGATCATGTGGAAGGGGGATGGTTGTATAAGAGAGGCCAGTGGGTTGTGTACATTCTAAAGGGGGACCAAAAAGTAAATGTATAAAGGCCAGGCCACTGATAAATAAAGATTTCATATTTTATAATGCAAAATCATATGCATAGATTTATGTTTCAAAGAAAAGGAACTGATATTATATTATGTTTCCTTTTAATATATTGTTGCAAGCATAAGCTGACTTATAATTTATCTTGCATCATTTCAAATGGTGTATGTATACTAATTTGGATATGTATTCTAGTGGGAAGGATATTAGTATGATATTTCTGTTAAAGTAGTATATTATTTGAAGAATAAGCTATATTTTACTTTATCAGTTAGCATGATAAAATGTATACTTTGTCGTATAAATGTTATAAAGTGTTATCATTGGAAAGGTATTTCATGTTCTCAGTTTTCCCCAGGGTTAGATGGTTATCCAGTCACTGGGACTTCGGTCTCACCCATCTTTTTATTGATATTGTTATTTCCAGATCATTGAGATTTCGATCAGATTAGAAGGTCGGTCCTCACTTTAGCTAAGGTTGGAAGTAGATCTTTGCTGCTTTTGGGATATGTTCCTGGTGAAGATATTAAAGATGTACTTAGAAGCAAATGTATGTATGAATTTGGGTGATGGCATATATATCTGAATGTATATTTATATGGTAGTGACTTGGTGATGTAGTATGGGTAGAATGTGTATGTAAGATAAAGTTTTGGGCTTGTATATATGTTTATATATATGTGGGTGACCTGGTGATGTGTCCCAGGCTGATATGTGTATAAGGATGAATTATTTTGGGCATGTATATGTATATATACTTGGAAGTCTTTTGGCAATGTATATGAAATGATTTTGGATTATCAAATCAATTGTGAATGTGATCTGGTAGATTATGTTTGAAATCAGTACTTTATTGGATAGGTTGAAATGTTTTATAATTGTGAGGATGGATGGTTATATAAATGGAACATGTTAAAAGGTTTTTAGCAGGATGAGTTGTTGCTTTGGCATTTTGTGCCAATTGAATGGAGTTCACTTGTGCTTTATAATGCGCAACAAAAAGGCTAGTGGAACTCTCCTCGATTTGCATAGGCCGTCTGTGCTGTCAACTTAGCTGATATGGGTTGAGCCTGGTAACATTGGATGGGCTGGGTTATTTGTTTTTGGTTGAAGTTGGCTAAGCCCAAGTGGTGAACCAGATTTCAAATTAAATCCAATTCAATGAACCGGATTATTAGATGGGCCCATAATTTTGCTTTTCTTCATGATTGGCGCACGCATGTGCCTAAGTAAAAAAAGGACAATTTTGCCTTGGCATGCGCATGCGGATGCACCAATCACCGGGCTAATGCACACTTGCTGCACCGCCCCCGGTGCAGCAAGACTTTTCCTTGAACCAGAACATAGTTTTGGCTCAAGTAGTGAATTAGTTTCTAAAATAAATTTTTATTGTTGACCAGAATGTTAATCATGTTGAACTAATATGGGTTTAGGTGTATTGATGATGGGTTAACCTAGTTAAACTCTAGTTAAGGCACTAGTAACCTAATTAATTCTCTAGCGACCCAACTAAGTTAAGTCCATGCTGATTAGAAACATTGATTAGCTAGTGGTTAG
Organism: Calamus simplicifolius; assembly: GCA_900491605.1. Taxonomy (NCBI): domain Eukaryota; kingdom Viridiplantae; phylum Streptophyta; class Magnoliopsida; order Arecales; family Arecaceae; genus Calamus; species Calamus simplicifolius. The sequence continues at coordinate 31,825 of UESW01002488.1, read as the reverse complement.
TACCATTGAATAATGATTAGAGTATTATTAAAGATGATTAAGCATTAGGTTAACAACTAGTAGAAGAAGGGTAAAATAGTAATTAAATAATTGTATGTTTTGTAAAGAGTAATTAAATAAAATTTTAAATGATTTAATTAAGCCATAATTAACCTAGTTAAGTCTAGGTAAGAATGGTAAAATGGTAATTTAAGATGTAGGCTAGAAGGGCGTAATGATAATTTTTTAATTATGAGTCTTTTATAAAGTAATTATTATTTATATTTAATTATAGGTAATCAGTGATTGATTTGATTGATGAGATTAATAGGGATTAGTGATTTGAGGTAGAAGTTCTACACCTACTATATTCTACTATATATTTTATGTTGCATTCTTGCATATATTATGAAATTATGTTGGATTTCTTAGTGTGTTTTAATTGTACACGATAGTTTATTTGTGGAGTTATTTTATGTTTGTGGTATATTATGTTGATTATGAAATGGTTTTGACTTTGGTTGAAGATATATGAGTATGATATGTTGAGAAATATTATTTTAGTTACTCATATTGAGAAATGTTATTTTGATTATGATATGATTATAGATTTGTTGAATATGAGATGTGATGATGTATGTGAACTAGTCACTAAGATGTGGCAGTGATGGCATAGGGGAAGGGTAATTTGCTGGAGAGGTTGATGTGGAGCCATTCATGGTTTGTGGATATAACATGGCTAGGTTTCTGACATCAAATATTAATATTTACTGTTAATACGTGGTATTCGTTCTAGCAATATTGATGTGATTCTTTACCTAGCCTAAACCAGCATCATCAGAAAAGGGTTAAGGGCCACAAGGGGCCAGTGTGGAACTAGTTATAATCTGTGAATATGACGTAGCTGACTCTAATATACTGAGCACTAGTATAGCTAGAAACCAATATGTATATACGTATATCATTAGGTTAGATTGTTAGACACGAACTACTGGCATAAGATTTGTCACTATATATCTTCAATATACTGATATGTATGAGTTGATGGGAGTAATTTAATCTAATGTTATGGATGGATGAGATTATGGTTATGATGTTTACCATTGATACTTGGTACTAGTTCTAATAGTATTAATGTGATTCTTTATTGGCCTAAATCGATGTAGAACCAATTATGGTTTGTGTATATGGCATGTTTGAGTTTAATACACTAGGCACTAGTATGAGAACTAATTTATGTATGTCTGTATTGCTAGGTTAGGTTGTTAGATATGAGCTACTGGCTTGAGTTTGTTAGTATGTATCTTCAGTATGCAGATGATTGCAATGTGGATATGGTTAGTTGGCATTTGGTGATTAATATGTTGCATGGTTTATGTTAGTATTTGGTTATGGTTTTGCAGTTGATTTTGTAGAAATGTCATGTTACTTTCTAGTAAAATTTATTTTGACATACAATTTATATTGCCATTTCTTAGCATATTCACGATAGTATGTGTAGAATTTCTACTAGGTTTTTAGATCATTACCCTCCATTACCATATCTTAGAGGATGATGATGATGCTTACCTAATGGATCTAGACTTGGATGTGGGGCATTAGGAGTAACATTATTGTTTCATTTCTTGTATCATCTGATTCTAATGTAGATACTGTGATATATACTTGGAGGATGATATTTAGATTTTTATGTACTAGTATTATAACTTTGTAACGGCATTTTGAGATTTATGAAATTTAACTTCTATTCATATATCTTAGTTGTCATTATATTGCTCATGTTGAGGTTTAGAATGCTTTGCATGCCTTAGGGTTTGCTTTAAAAGTATACGGTCATGCCGTGATTATTCTTGAACCGCACACTGGATCAGGGTCGCGCATAGGTAGGTACTCTAGGCCAGCAGCCACACCATCAATTCGAGCTCTCCTGATCCATTTGACACGGCCTTGAGTGCGTCATGAAAGGACCTATTCTTGGTAAATTCATAGATAAGGTAATCGCAATTGGCCACTGACATGCGGCTGGTTTAGAAGATTAGTTTCTCTCTCGCAGAGATCATTTGCGTTGATTGCTGGTTGGTCGATCCTCTTGATTGCAATCAATATCACTCTTTCACCATTAAAAATTTCCGCTTTGTAGACATCGCCACACCCTCCGCGACCAATAGTCTCCAGGACGCGGCCTCCATTGTCGAGCTCTTCTAACAACGAGAGATCTTTAGCACGCCGGATCATTGGGCTGAAGAGCGTTGGCTGTGGACCGCCGATGGTTTCGTCGCAGTTAGAGAACCGTCGGCAACGTGTCAACCAGAATATATAGGAGTAAACGGAGTGAGGTGAATACAAAACCATCTGCGACCACAAAGGCATAATTAATATGGTTCTTGTGCTCGACCGAAGGTTTTGTTGGATGCTTGGTGGTTGTGCTCTCTGGCACGCTCTCTGGCGCAAAGAATGGGCCTCTCAACGGCGTCATGGTGAGACCGTCTGAAGTTTTTGACGGTCCTAAAACTGCCACAACTGGTGACAGGAACAGGAAGAGAGGCAGAGGAAGGGACAGCAAGGTGTGAGAGCCCCGTTCCATTCTTTGACTAAGAGATGGAGACAGGAAGAGGAAATTATATAGAAGCTCAGGAATCTGATTCAGACAAGCCGTTCAACGGATAGAAATTTGACCGCCATCACTAGCTTGGGATAGAGAAAGCATATGGCTTGGAATAAGCCTTGGGCTTGGCAAACAATTTATATGGGAAGAAGGAATAATGAAGCAATAACTGTTGCTGGTATAAGTCAATTCTTGCATGACTCCCCATTTATCCCTGTCCTTTCTTTGCACAAACAAAAATACCCTCATCTTATCCTAAAATATTATCCATACATTGTTGGATCATTAATCCAACATTGGACTTATATGTAAAATAATTATGTATTGTGGACTGTCAAATAAGGTTAAGCCTAATTAAAAGTGATCAGTTAAGGTTTTGGTGATTTGGGCTTTAATATATCTGATAGGATGTGGACCTTTAATGTGTAGAGATCAGCGGGGATGGTGATAGGATAGGAGAAATCGCCACTTGAAGTGATGAGTTTTGAGCTGAAATCGCCACTTGAAGTGGCGATCAAGTGGCGATTTCAGAGCTAAAATCACCACTCCAAGTGGCGATTTCACTTGCTTGAAATTGCCACACAAAGTGGCAATTTTCTCAGGCTTTAAAGCCGAGAGAGCCGATCTTCCCCTTCTCTTCCCGAGTGGTAGACCCTTCCTCCTCCTCGGCAACCTCCCCCCTTCTTCCTGAGTGAGTTCCCAAGCTGCTCCCCGCCGACCACCTCCCCCTCTTCCCGAGTTCCCAAGCCCGCTCGCCGGCAAGCACCCTTTCGAGTGCAGCGACCTTCCCCACCGACCTTCCTCGCCGGGAAGCATTCCAGGTATTTTCTTTGTTCTTTTTTTTGGTGGGGAAGTGCGGGTATGTAGAGGAGGAAGTAGACATCTAGAACTCAGCCTGTGCATGGCCCAATCTGACTCATATCACATTACATGGGTCCAAACCTAATCCAAACAAGGCTTGGCAACCCTAAGGGGAATGGCATGCTAGATGTTTAATTTTTATTACTGTCTAAGATATGCTTTTTTCTGTTTTCCTCGTGGTATTGGGGTTGTGAATGACTCTTTGTAATTTGGGGACCTCTTCTGGGTTATGCCTTCAAGCTGATACGACTAAGAAATTTTTGTCTCTCCATAAGAATTTGAGATAGTGATCACTGGTTTTGCATTCATATCTTTATCTTTTCAGGGTGCCTAGTGTCTTGTGAGATGTAGATCTATTTTTGCTTTTTTCCCCTTCTGTTAACTTGCTATCCTTCGTGCTGTTGATATCTCCAATTAACTAAGTAAATTTAATAATTCTAACTGTTGTTGGCACTTGGTAGGTTTAGTCGAGCAGAATTGGCTTGTAAGAGTACTAGAACTTTGCCAATACCGTTTCTAGTGTCCCAATACTGCATTTTTTAAAAATATTTGAAATCTAGGATAGTAACTGTTAATTGGAATTTTACTGCTATCACCGGAAATTGCTATATGTCAATAATCTAATTTTCTATGTTTAGTTTAATTAACTTTATTGTTGAAAGCCTTATTAGTTACCATTGGTCTTTTTCTCAAATGCAATGATTCTTTTAACTTGTTTTGTCAGATTATTAAGACATGGCTCATAATGTTTTAGATTCAGGGCCTCATGATCCTAGTGTTCTCACTTTGCAACAGTTGTATAGATCAACCAACATATTTCAGGGCGAGGTATGTATTATTGATCGATGGTCCTTAATTAATTTACATGTGTTTATGTTAATGCGGATGTATCATTGAGTATTTTTTTTTCAGGAGTTACCGGTTCTTAGATGTCATCGGCATGACTCACATATATGGAAAGAGACATCGGGAATGTCACACCCACGAGTGCAATACTACCTAGATCATGTCGGCATGTGTGGCATATATCGGATTGGCCAGATTTGACTGGATGTTGGCCTTATTTCTGCATTGGTTGAGAGATGGCGGCAAGAGACTCACACATTTCATCTACCTTTTTGTGAGGCGACCATTACACTACAGGATGTCAGTATTTTGAGTGGCCTCCGGATTGATGGTTTCGCTATTACTAGGTTAGATCCACCATCATTGCGGTGAGGTCATCACTGTCCCATCATTGGTGGTGCCCCTCGCGTTCTACGCATCGGGTGGTTGTCGAAACGATCTCCAGTGGCGAGCGGGCCCAAATCGAACCAGGCGGGACAATTTGAAATGACGAGGCTATAAAAGGAGTTGTCCCTGATTTGAGCCGCTTTACTGCCTTTGCTTCCTTCTTCCTCCTCCGATCCTGCTCGAGTGCCTGCTAATCTTCTACCCATGTTCCTCTTCCCGAGCCTTCCGTCCCAGTTTAGCTTTCCGATCCCTCCTCCAGGTTAGTTCATCCTTTCCATGGATTCATCCTTATCATGTTCTATTTTCGACTCCGAGGGCTATTCCCCCAACCCTTCGCAGCCTTCCCCTTCTCCGACACCGAGTTGGTCCTCCTCCTCCATTGACAGGCCCCCATTTGGCACCGTTCGGCCATCGCTAGCTCATCCTCCACCGTGGGGCAGTCCTCCGAGTGGACTGCCTCTTGTATGACCACCCAAGAGATAATAAATCTTAGAGATAAGTACAACCTCCCACCAACATCCGCTTAATCCGACTCTTCCTGAAGATAGGGTAATTTCTCTTGTCTCGGTAGAGTTGCCCTATATGAGACCTATTTCAAGGCCGGCCTTCGCCTACCCATTTATCCTTTCATACTTAACCTCCTGGATAGATACTCTTTAGCATCGGCATAGTTGGTTCCGAATTCCATTCGGACCATTGTTGGTTTCTTAGTGCTTGTCACATCCATTGGATTGAAGCTAGGATCTCTCTCTTCCGATGCTTTTATACCCTTAGGAAATGTCGAGGTGGTGGTCCTTTGCCCCTAGGCCAACCAGAGCCCTCAAGCTATATTTTCCTACATCCATCAAGGGGTGGAAGATAAGTTTTTCTTTGCTCAAGTTGAGGGGGTGAGGATAGTGTGGGGGACACCAAATACCGAGCCGAACAAGGATCCGACCATACTCCTGACGGACCAAGAGGCGTTCGGGCAGCTGATAACTACCGACGTCCCCCGATGCAACCAACTATTGGACAAAGAGAACCTTCGGCTAGCAGGCCTCATTCCGAGTAGCGGTAAGAAGCCAAGACCTTTCCCCTCCTCACCCACATCATCATTTGCTCTCTTCTTTTTTTCCTTTTTTTTACCAAGTCCTTTTGTCTTATGCAGATATGCTGCCGTCGATCCAAGCAGTGAGGAAGGCTGCGGCCAGGAAAAGAAGAGCCCAGACGGATGGAGCCCCCACCGAGAAGAGGACCACGCAGCCACTGAGTCTCGAGCCATCGGCCAGCTCTCCCCGCCTCCCAGCCGTCGATCCTCTAACTAACCATATACGGATCCTATAACAACTTGATTCGAATCCGTTTCGAATCCCAACAACTTTCAGACCTCATCCAGAGCACGTCCAAGAAGTCAGGTGACGTCTATAAATACTACCACCCTCAAGCCTCTCAGGTACGGCGATTCTACGCCCATTTTTCATTCGCAACTCTCACACTCCGCCATGAAAGCTCCCACGAGAGCTCGGAGGAACTCTTCTTGGGGGATCCTTCTCCCCATATTTGTTGATTGCTGGTCTCCACTGACTTGAGCGTCAGAGGGTCTTCCACAGAGGGCCACCCCCAACGCCTCTCGCGTGAGGACTGTCTTGCAGGTCCGCCCAGGAGGAGCCCACACTGCAGCCCGACCGCACCCGAGCCGGAGGATAGATTTCAGCGGCAACAAATTGGTGCTAGAGGAAGGGCCTCAAGTCCCATTAAACTTGAAGAAAGGAGACAAGGATCTCGATCTAGAAGAGAACCTCTCCAATGGCTAACGGAGAATGGCAACTTCTAAAACCCAGGACTAGTTCGCCACACTGGTCCAGCAGGTCCAGGCCCTGACCCGTCTGGTTCAGGAGCGCCTTACAGCTCCCCATCCAGTTATAGCTGCCCCTACTCCATGCCTCCCTGAAGAGGCCGCAGCTCCTCTTTCTCCAGCCACTTCTTCTTCTGGTCCGCATGGAGTTGCGGACCCCCCATGTTGACCTAAGAAGGCCAGACCAGTCCCACAAGGGGGCTGCGACAAGGATCTCCCCAGATCCCGGCCGGCCCCGCCTGATCGAAGCCAGCCCCGGCACTCTCTTCTCAACCAGCCCCGACGTGTCCAAGCCAGGCGGCCTCGACACCTCCCAGCCGGCCCCGGCATCCTCCTAGCTGGCCCCGGCACTCTCAACCCAGCTGGACCCCGTTCCGGATGGCCTTCTCTACGGAAGCTATCATCCCCATAGAGATAGGACCCCCCTATCCACGGATGCTATCATGCCTCCAGAGTCAAAGGGAGATCTTTCTCGCCCGGCGATCTCGTCCTCCGAAGGCATCCGTCTCCAAACCGCTGGAGCAAGGAAAGCTATCACTAAATTGGGAAGGCCCATACCAAGTAGCGAAAGTTGTCGGACCTGGTACCTACAGACTCCAGGATCTGGACGAGAAGTCCGTCCCCCGGACGTGGAACTCGGACAACCTCCGCATATACTATCAGTAGGGTACGCCCCTTTAACCTGCCCCATTCATAACTTTGGTGTTTTATTTCTTTATCTGCAACACGATCAACCCTTTTGAAAGGTCGTGATAAGAAATAGAAACATCCGACCCATTCTCGGCAACAACCAATCTATCTGCGTCAGAACCCCGTACGTCTACTAGGCCAAGCTAAAAATCGAAATAGCGTGTTACGGCCGACCTAAACAATGTTCTTAGCTTAGCTCGGATTCGGGCAGCTCACAAGCCCCGGTCGACCTAAGTATTCCCCCAGGTTACGTTCGGATTCGGGCCGCTCACAAGCCTCGGCCGACCTAAACAATGTTCATAGCTTAGCTCGGATTTGGGCAGCTCACAAGCCCCGGCCGACCTAAGTATTCCCCCCGCTTAGCTCGGATTCAGGCAGCACACAAGCCCCGACCGACCTAAGTATTCCCCAGGTTACGTTCGGATTCGGGCAGCTCACAAGCCCCGGCCAACCTAAGTATTCCCCCAGCTTAGCTCGGATTCGGGCAGCTCACAAGCTCCGGCCGACCTAAGTATTCCACCATGTTACGTTCGGATTCGGGCCGCTCACAAGCTCCAGCCGAGCTAAACAATGTTCATAGCTTAGCTCAGATTCGGGCAGCTCACAAGCCCCGGCCGACCTAAGTATTCCCCCAGGTTACGTTCGGATTCGGGCCGCTCACAAGCCTCGACTGACCCAAAATGTTTTCAAAGCTTAGCTCAGATTCGGGCCGCTCACAAGCCCCGGCCGACCTAAGTATTCCCCCAGGTTACGTTCGGATTCGGGCCCTTCCTTGTCGGCCCCTCTCCCCTGGCACCTCCAAGTCCGCCGAGTCGGCCCCGACCCTTCCTGGTCGGCCCTTCTCGACCCCGACACCTCCAAGTCCACCGAGTCGGCCCCGACCCTTCCTAGTCAGCCCCTTCCCGGCCCGGCACCTCCAAGTCAACCGAGTTGGCCCCGACCCTTCCTGGTCGACCCTTCTCGGCCTCGGTACCTCCAAGTCTGCCGAGTCGGCCCCAACCCTTCCTGATTGGCCCCTTCTCGGCTCTGGCACCTCCAAGTTTGCCGAGTCAGCCCGACCCTTCCTGGTCGGCCCTTCTCGGCCCCGGCACCTCCAGGTTCGCCGAGTCGGCTCCGACCCTTCCTGGTCGGCCCTTCTCGGCCCCGGCACCTCCAACTCTGCCGAGACAGCCCCAACCCTTCTTGGTCGGCCCCTCTCGGCCCCGACACCTTCAAGTCCGCCGAGTCAGCTCCGACCCTTCCTGGTCGGCCCCTCTCGGCCCCGGCACCTTCAAGTCCACCGAGTCGGCCTCGACCCTTCCTGGTCAGCCATTCTCGGTCCCGGCACCTCCAAGTCCACCGAGTCAGCCCTGACCCTTCCTGGTCGGTCCTTCTTGACCCCCGGCATCTCCAGGATCGCCGAGTCGGCCCTGCCTCGGCAAGTCCTAGTCAGCAAGGTCGGCCCCGGCCACCCTTGGTCGACCCAGATAAGCTTCGGCTCCCCCGAGAGCATCGAGACTTTTCGGTTTCCTCCAAACCTAACCCAGCACAGTCTGGTAGCTCGGGATGCTACCTCTCTGACCTGTGCCGCCTGACAATGCCTCCAATTACCCGCTAGCCACGCTGCTGATGGGACTGGACTCAACTACCCAACAGCCCTGCTGGCTGATGGGATGTAGCCCACCAACCATCGCTTTCTCCCTTTTCGATGAGATAGGACCCACCAACCAGCATAGATTTATGCAAATCCCAAGAACTCCACGGACTTTCCCTCCTTACGGAATCCCACGTGATCGTGCCAGGGTCAACCCCTATAAAAAGGTGAATCCACTCAGTAAACAGGTATGCACGATAATCCCCAAAAAATCACTATCTTGAGATCCAGAGAGAACTCTCTTCTTCTCTGGAGCATCCTTTCATCTAAAAAGAGCTCATTCGAGCTCCTCTTCTGCTGTGACCTCAATTGCTAATTTGGGCATCGGAGGGTCCCATCGGAGAATCCTCTCCGGTCCTAGGACTTCTTTGCAGGCAACCTGGTGAAGCGGAGCCCGGAGAATCTATCCGTTCCCGACGTGCAGGATTAGTGATTGGGCGTCATTACTCCCAATATATGATGTTCATTCCATTGTTAAAATCAACTTCGACGGGAGTGTTCATGATAGAGCTGCTGGTTCTGCTTTTGTTATCCGTGGCACTCATGGTGATTTATTGGCAACTGGTGGATTTGGCACTCTCGACTACTCTGTCCCTATGTCTGAGCTTCATGCGGCTTGGACAGGAATATCATATGCTGCCCGTACTCTTCATGCGCAGAGGCTCTTCATCGAAGGTGATTCAATGACAGTCATCTCCTGGCTGAAGAAGGAGAACTGCCCTCCTGGCCATTCTAATCCGATCCTTAGGGATATTTGGACTATTCTACGGGAAGTTGACAGTGTCCAGATCCGCCATATTTTTAGGGAAGCCAATACGGCGGCGGACTGGGTTGCTACTTCAGTGGCTCAGCATGCTGGTTCATGGTCGTGAAGATTAGGTGATCCCTGTCCTTATCCTTTGCAGCTAATTTATACTCAGATCTATCTGGGCTGACTCGCACTAGACGAGTGTGATCGACCGTTTGTACTAAAAAAAAACATAGAGCATTGAAAGGGATCCTGTTGAAAAATAATTTTTGATCTTACAAAAAATCCCTTTCTAAAATTGCTAGAAATATGTTATAGAAATTTAAATATACAAATAAAGTAAAACCAAAAGATTAGATGGATCAAACCAGGACCGAGGCGTGTTAGACACTGCCCTAAGGATCAGATTTTCGTCCCTTCGTGCAGGTTGTTGGCGATCTGTCCCCAAGGTACAACGACCCGACTCGACCCGATCCTCCTACTACGAGCATAATCGTGTGGAGGTGCAAACCCAACGATTACCTTCAGATGCCCAAAAGATAAATAAAATATATAAAACAAATGAGATAAAACAAATCATATAGGCTACTTCAAATTATTCTAGATTGATTCTAGCCTCAATCTGAATCCCTGAGCCTATTTATCTTAACTATTTGCTAAAGACTATAAATACAGAATATTGTATGATCGACGCATCCCATTAAAATTGAAAGAAAAATATTATAAACCGTTATTAGGCTCTCTATGCTATATGGAATATAGTGTTGAGTAATATTGAAACAACATGTGAATAAATTAAGTGTGACAAAAATGCGTATGTTAAGATAGATATGTAGTAAAATTTTAAAAGATAAATTTAAAATAAATATGCAATGTAGACCTTTAGATGCTTAAGTTAAAAAGAGTGATTTTTTAACAATTCATGGTAAGGATAGAGGTAGAGGTAGACCTAAACTAACATGGATAGAAATAATTAAAATGATATAACTATTTGTAATTTGAATATCGACTTGGTCTTGAATAGAGTAGAGTGGAGGAAGCAAATTCATGTAGCCGACCCCATATAGTTAGAAAAAGGCTTAGAGGAGTTGAGTTGAGTTAAGCTCAAATAGTCTTCTAGTTATGGAGATCTAATTACATTTTAATAATTAAACAAATAAACTATATTTTAAAAGTAATATAATATTTATTTATTTGATATTATAATTTGAATTAGGTGTAACGATGGATAGGACTTGCATACCGTTAAGGTCCTACCATAAGAACATGCGACCGTGTTATGTCCTTGAACCAAGGAGCGGGTTCGGGAAGAACCCTGATATGGTGGACGGAGGGGTTGAGCATGGTGCATGAATTCTAAGGCTAATTAAAGGATACATTTGTAATTTTTGAACCAATTGGTGAAATCTAAAAGTCACAATAAAATAAATAAATAAATAAACATACTACGGAAAGCGATGGGACCATGCTCCAAATGACTTTACAAGAGCAAGAGGTTTGCCCTGGGAATAGAGTTGGGCACTGGGCCGGACCGCCCATAGCCCAGCCCAGCACGACATGAGCCGAGCCGTGCTTGGCACGACCCAATAGAAGAGGTCGTGCCGGACTTGGAAAGTCCGGCCTGCAGACCAAGCCCAGCATGGCACGTCCTGGTTCTGGACTGGCATGGAACAGCACATTCCGAGCATGGCACGTCACACGTGCCAACCTAGCACGGCCCACAAGGGCCTGGGCCGTGCCAGCCTGGCACGGCCCATAAGGGCCCGAGCCCTGCCTCACCGCCCGACTCTGCTGCCAACCCCGATGAGACCTTTCGCACGGCTGAGCTCCATTTCACCTCAGCGCTCGCCTCCCTGCCCTCTGTCTCCCCGCACTCCCTCGCCCCCCGCCTCTCCCCGACCGGCAGCTCCTACCCTTCGGAGGTGGTGGGAGGCATGGCAGAGTCATTGCGTAATCCAGGTTCGGCGTGGTAGGCCATGAAGGTGCTACTGGCGCTTGTGCTGGCGGAGAATAACCGACAATGGCGGTGGAGGCTGGAGCTGAGCCGCAGCGGTGGAGGCGACGTTAGGGCTGGCGGGGGCAGAAGAAGGTGTTGGAGCTGCTGTGCACGGTGGTGGAGGGGGGCGGCGGTGAGGGGGATGAGCTGGCAGCTATAGGGATGAGAGGAAGGGGTTTGGAGTGCGCCATCAGGGCATTGACCATGATCTACAGCGGCGAGAGTGTGGCAGAGGAGAGGTGGGGCGGGCGGTGGTGGCGGCGATGCAGTGCTCAGGGGCGAAGGAAAGGGGTGCTGTTACTCGGGGCGCTATAGGATATCGGATGGTTGGATCTTGGAAACAATGGGTGGAGCGTGTGCTGATGTAGGATGATGGAGGAGAGTGCTCGGGTGGGCCGGTGGCCCTACGTGATGGATGTGCCTTGCACGGCCCGAGTCATGCCATGCCCCGGCATGGCCCAGCCCAAAATGGGCCGCAGGCCATGCCTGGCATGGCTCAAGTCGTGCTATGCCCTGGCATGGCCTGCGGCCCCTTTTGGGCTGGGCCATGCTGGGTGCAAAAAAAAAAAAATTTCGTGCTGATCATGGCCAAACTTTTTTTTTTTTGGCACGGCGGGCCTGGGCCATGCCAGATACGGCTCAATGCCCATCTCTTTCTGAGAATGCTAGAAGAACCATGACTTCAGCTTCTAAGATCATTATTGAAGAATACGGTCAATTTATTCCACTGGTGATTTGGGAGCAGTAACCTTCGATTTTAGCAACTATGATAATTGAAAAATAGATATGACCAGTGAGATGTCCCAAATTCATGCAGTTCTCCACAGTGAAAAATACCAGCATTGGCTCCAAAGCAGACATTTTAATAGTTGATTTTCCAGTGCATGTAAATTACGATATTATGCAAAAATTGAATACATCGTTGAACTTTATGTACCGTATGGAGGTCAACATTATTGTACATAGATAGTCATGCTTGTAAAGATGTGCTTATCTGAATAAAAAAGACCCATGTTCAAACTGGACCTTTTGACAAATATCAAAAAATCCCAACTAGCTACTAAAATAACAGTGCTCTTCAAGCTCAGACATTAAAAATCAGAAATTGCCGCAGCACTAAATTTGATGTCGTCATCATCATGGAGTAATGTGACCCCAATTTAATTGATATGTATATTTTTGTTTCTGCAGCACTAAATTTGATGTCGTCACCATCATGGAGTAATGAGACCCCAATTTAATTGATATGTATACCATAAAAGTTGTCACGCCCCAGACCCAAAATTTTGAGCTAGGGTGACAACCCGCCGCGTGCCGGGCACACAAGGCATCCCGAAACATGACACTGAGTTCAAGGAAAGCAACAACCTATATATCATTCGAGTCCATGACTTTAATACAATCCATAACTAAAGATTTGGGCTATAAGCCCTACACATAAGCATTACTGGGGTTACATCAACATATGAATCCACTTTATTTTAAATAGAAGCTCCAACGAACCTATGGTTCCTTACACACCACAATAACATAGTCTGGGCATCAAGCCCTACACATAAATACACGGTATAGCAATAAGACAAAATCTATATTTTATTTGAGTTGAGGTCCATCACTCCAACATGTTATTCTCAAATCTCATGGTCCTCTAGCAAAAACATTATAATATTTTTATGAGATTACACTCAGTAAGTAAACCATGTTATGCAGTCCAATCATAGCATGATAATCAATAAACACATAGATGATTTGCATGCTTAAACATTTCACAATTACTCAAACATGCAATGTAAGTAAACCCATCATTGTTATATTATATCATACGTGTCCCACGGCCCTGCAACAAAGGAGAGCCGCGGTGGCACATATAAATATCATTCAAATCATTTACACTCATCATTGTTGTATTATATCATAGCAAATTATCAGTGCATATAAACAATTCATTGTCATATTATATTATATGTGTCCCACGGCCCTGCAATGCCCCATAACAAAGGAGAACCACGCGGCACATATCAATATAATTCATTCTTTTGCATTCACAATCACTCCATTATGCAATGTAAGTATTATATCATGCGTGTCCCACGGTCCTGCAATGCCTCATCTGAGCACATCCTCTAGATGTGTATGGCCATAGCAAAGGAGAACCGCGGTGGCACTTATGAATATAATACTAATCATTGCATCCATAACCGCTCAATTATACTATATAGGTAAACCCACTGTTTATACTCTAAATGGTAACTGTAATGTGACCCACGGCCCTGCAATATCTCAATAATGTACCAACAGGCATCCCCCCTACTGAAAGGGTCGAAATGTCATAGTATACTAACAAGTATCCCCCTACTGAAGTAGGGTCGAAATACCATAGTATACTAACAAGTATCCCCCCTACTGAAGTAGGGTCGAAATACCATAGTGTACCAACAAGTATCCCCCCTACTGAAGTAGGGTCAAAATACCATAATGTACCAATAAGTATCCCCCCTACTGAAGTAGGGTCGAAATACCAGGGTATGACATGATAAAGGAGAACCGCGGCGACACATAACAGTACCTCACATCACATGCACTCATCATATCAATAACAACACAATATTGCATAAACAGTGGATTATACCTACTGAACAATTGCCTGTAATACATCACATCAATGTCATAATAACTGCATCTCTCATGCATAGTAACTGCATCTCTCATGCATAGCATCCACACATGAAATCATAGTACATAAACAGCCATGTATTCATAATATTCATCTACTTACAAATTTAGCCAATATAATTCTTCATATCACAATTCACAATTAACTACGCATATCCTGAAACAAATTATTAATAAACTAATAACTTGCTTACTTACCTCAGTACGCAATCCAACAGTATAAATAAGCTAGTCAGATGTCTGAGCACCTACAGGATTATTTACACAATTAATTGATTAGCAAGGAATATTAAAATGACCCTTAGAATTTCTACCCAGACTAGTTCACGGGCCCTACTTTGGGCTCGAATATCTCCCACTACACACACCCGATTGGGGAAGTAAAATTCATCCAGATTCTAGCCATATAATTATTTTCTAATCCCGGCCCGATACAGGGCCCAAAATCTAGCCCAAAGTCAGCCCACTGCACGGCCCAAAAGGCCTGAACCGGCCGGCCCAGCCGGCCCGGTTCAAACCAAATCCCACCCGATCCCCTGTTTCACCGAACAGGGGACGGGGACATGGCCGGCGGCCGGGGCCGCCGCCGGCCAAATTGAGGGCGGCCCGACCGCCGGTGGCCGGGCCAGAGCCGGCCGCCGCCGCGGCCCGCCGCCAAACCCCCTCCTTCTCCTCAATTTCTCTCACTCTCTCTAACTCCTCCGCACAGCACGGAACTGTGCCGGCGGCACGGCCGGCCACCATGGCTGGCCGGACCTCCACCGGACGCACGCCCGGCGCCGGTGGAGGCGACAGGCCAAGTCTCGGGCCCGGCGAGGCAGCGAGCACGCCGCCGGGCCGAACCAACCGGCGGAAGCCTCGGCCGAGGCTTCCGCCATCGCGCGAGAGGAGGGCCAATTGGCCCTCCCTCTCCTCTCTCTCTCCACCACCACCCCGCCGGACGCCTCCCCCGGCGCCGACGGGTCGCCGGTCAAGTATCAGGCCCGGCGCGGGGCGAGCACGCCGCCGGGCCTGAACCAAGGGGACGATCGGCTCCTCTCGCGATCTCTCTCTCTTACTGCCGCTGTCTCTCTCTCTCTCCCGCTGACTCTCTCTCTCTCTCCCGCTGTCTCTCTCTCTCTCACGCTCGCTCTTTCTCTCTCTCTGTCTCCCTGTCTCTTTCTCTCTCTTACGCTCTCTCTCTCTCTCTCTTTTGGCTATCTCTATCTCTCTCTCCCGGCTATCTCTCTCTAGATCAGGGGATTACCTGATGGAAGCGGACGCCAGGAGGTGGAGGGAGTCCCCCCTCCATCATATAAATAATTCCCTCCTACGCACGCTTCAGCCCAAGGACTCGGAAACCCATCAGACGCGAGAATCCAAGCGACATACAGGGAACTTAAATGTCATAATAACACTAGGTGCCACCCCAATTAATACCGAGAGTTATCCTCCCTACAATTAAATTACTGAGGGTTTACATTCTCCCTTCTTTATAAAAATTTCGTCCTCGAAATTTGATACACATCCAATAGAATACAAATTCAAATTTTCTATCTCATAATCAGCAAAATTTCATTCAAAAGTCACCTTCATCGATACATCGTTGATCCGTAATAAGATAAATAATTGTGGATGTTTTCTTTTCATTCTCCTTAGACTCCCAGATAATCTCCCTCTCAGAATAATTACTCTGCTGAACTTTGACATAAGGAATATTACACCATTTCAAAACTTAATCCTAGATTTGTTGGTATGATCAGAATTTACAAGTACTTTGAGTATCAAAAAATTCTATTTTTCCTCTCTTGCTTTATTGCTTCGTAAGACCTCATCACTTCTTTAAATTTTTCCTCTGCAGCCTCTGAAAAGAAAAGTATACATGTTCATTTCTTTCATCAATAACATAAACGTGAGGTTACCTACCAAATAAATTGTTCAAAAATACAAATTGGAAGAAATGAGTTAAACTTCACAGTAGAAGAAAGGAAAAAGAAAAATTCCATGTCCTCACTCAATTACACTGTAATATCCAAGGGGAAGGAATTGGATGGGATTGAAATTATATCATCAGGAGGGAGCAAGACAGCAGAATTGTATTAAGACAAACAATCCAAAGGTACATACAGTTATACTGGTTGTTCACTCACACTATTTGGTCGAAAGAAAAGTCAAGTGGTGTGTCATAAACAACAAAAAGTGAAGAGTATCTGTTTTCATATTATATAAAGTTGTTGTCAGAAAGTTAGAAGATTCATTTTCCGATTTCTAGTTTTCATTTTAGTGAGATCTATTCTTTCTTTTTTTTTCTCAATAAAATATGGGCCAATAGAATCTAAATTTTTAGCTAAAAATTAGGGAGCCAATTAAGGGTTTGTTGCTGTCCTAGTCCTATTTAATCCTGTATGCTAAACATTTGTGAGATAGAACCAAATGAATAAATTTCAGTCTTCTTTCAGAAAACTTTCATGATATCAAAGCAGTGGTTCTAGTTTGATTTTCTTCAAAAAAGCTATTTTCCTGATTTATGAAAGATAGCATCGACTCTTTCATGGCAGAAGACCTTCTCGAAGTCACCTCTGGCATCTCCTCTATGCCAACGACAATGGGAACAAGCAGTATTGATCAGGTTGCGACTAATTTCTCCTTACAAATAACCGTTCACAAATTAAACGAGAAGAATTATTTGGAATGGTCTCAATATGTCAAACTTACTATAGATGATAGAGGAAAATTGGGTTATCTGACTGGTGAAGCAAAAAGACCGAGTGAAGATGATCGATGTTCCGAGTATGGCGATCTGAGAATTCCTTAGTTATGACTTGGCTTCTTAACTCAATGGAGACAGCCATCGCCAAACCAAATATATTTTTACCATCTACAAAGGATATTTAGGAGGTGATCCGGGAAACTTATTCAGATCTAGAAAATTCAAGGCAGATTTTTGAAAAATCAAGCTTTGGCCATTCAAACATGGAGATCGCGAGGTTACTGTTTATTACAACGAAATGGTAACCTTATGACACGAATTGGATCAATGTTATGATGATGTTTGGGAGAACACTAATGATAAAGCAAGATACGTTAAATGCGAAGGGAATGATCGCGTTTATATGTTTCTGGCTGGTGTTAATCAGACTCTGATGAAGTAAAAGGAAGGATTCTTGGTCGCAAGCCTCTACCACCGATCCGTGAGGTCTTCTTTGAAGTGAGACAAGAAGAAGCAAGGAAGAACATTATGTTAAGGGGCTCAACATCCGCTGCAAACACTGAACGTGAAAATTCTGCCTTAGCGACAGAGCATTGAAAGGGAGAAGAAAGGCGAGAAAAACCATGGTGTGACCACTGTAAAAAACCGTAGCATACAAGAGAAATGTGCTAAAAATTACATGAAAAAACAACAAATTGGAAGAAACATCGGAAGGGCGTGCTCTCCAAACCATAACCGACGACTCAAAGGAGCAAGTTGTCAACTCAGGGGCATCCCCCTTCATGAAGAATCAGCTGGAGCACCTATACAAACTTTTAAAATTTTCACAATTCTTAATAAATCCTTCAGTTCTTTAGCCCACCAAGATAGTCCTTTGAATATTGCCTTTTATAGTATCAAAAACAGATTCTCAAAACATCTGGATCATTGATTCCGATGCAACTGATCACATGACAAGTTATTCTCAATTATTCTCATCCTATAGTGCATGTGCAGGAAATGAAAAAATAAGAATTACCGATGGGACTTTTTCGGCAATAATAGGAGTTGGTTTAATAAAATTTCACCTTTCTTAACTCTCCATAATGTTCTTCATGTCCCTAAATTGTCTTGTAATCTATTGTCCATAAGTAAATTAACCAATGATCAAGAATGTTGAGCTAATTTTTATCCATCATTCTGTGAATTTCAGGAAATAGTATCGAGAAAGACGATTGGCAATGCTAGGAAATATGAAGGCCTTTATTTCCTTGAAGCTAGATCAACACTAAGTAAGAATGTTTAGAATGGTTGTTTTAAGTCTACATTTGACTCACAAGATCAAGAGATTTTATTATGGTATTACAGATTAGGACATCCTAATTTTTTATATTTAAAATGATTGTTTCCAAGTTTGTTCAGAGATAAAAATCCTTTATTATTTCAGTGTAAAATCTGTGCCTTGGCTAAACTACATCATTCAACCTATCATCCTCGTCCATATCAACCAACCGAACCTTTCTCTCTTATACATAGTGATGTGTGCGGGCCATCAAAAACTCCCATGCTTTCATAAAAAAATGGTTTATTACATTCATTGATGATCATAGTAGGGTATGTTGGGTATAGTTGATGAAAGAAAAATCAGAAGTAGAAGGGATTTAAGAATTTTTACAATATGATTCAAACCCAATTTCAAAAAAACATTAAAATGATTCGGAGTGATAACGACAAAGAATATTTCAATAAAATTTTAGAGTATTTTTTCTTGAAAAAGGGATTATTCATCACAGTTCTTATAATGATACTCCCAACAGAATGGGATTACTGAAAGAAATAATAAACATCTCTTAAAGTAGGACGTGCTTTATTGTTTTCAAAAAATGTGCCAAAACACTTTTGGGGGAATGCAATCCTTATAGCGACCTATCTTATTAACCGAATGCCCTCAAAAATCTTGATCTTTCAAACTTCGTTACAAGTTTTTAATAAGCAATATCCTATTTTTCGGCTTACATCAAATTTACTCATCAAGATATTCGGATGTGTGGTGTTGTGCATAATAATGACAAATTAAAGGAAAATTGGATCCATGAGCCACAAAATGTGTTTTTCTAGGATATGCACCAACACAGAAAGGAAATCGATGTTATGATCCCATTTCCAAAAAATATTTTGTCACTATAAATGTCTCTTTTTTGAAAATAAATCCTTTTTTGGTTCTCATCTTCAGGGAAAGAAGATGGATGAAGATTTGAATGCATATTTGGATAATAATAGTTTAAAAATTTTGGATATTAGTTTGAATTCTGGTCATAGTTTAGTAGATGATAGTAATTTTTTTCAAAGCACACCAAATTTAAATGCATAAAAAATTTCTAAACAAAGGATCCCCTGAAATAAATGATGGATATTTACGATCTAGGAACAAGTATGCGGGTATAGTCTGTCGTCATTAATCTAATCTTCCACAATCCTATGGGAAGAAATAAGGTCATCCGTGAAAATGAGCTGATTCCTCGACAACCAGATCTGATATGTCATGGCAGCCCAAAGACCAATCTTAACCTGAGGGCCCTCCGAAGATCACGAAGAAAGGAAGAGCGCGGCGAACCCATGACATCCAGTCTGCTAGAATAACCCACCAAATGCCATATATGTCTGGCTCTGGAACATATGAAGAGAGCATGGTCAAATGACTCCTCCTCCAGCCCACATAAAGGACAAAGCGGCTGGATAGGTAGACCCCTATGAGAGAGAAGGGCAGACATCGGGAGACAGTCCCACAGGAGCTTCCAAAGAAATAACTGAACCCTGGGAAGGATAGGAAGCTTCCAGATCTAAGCAGCATCCTCCGTATGCAATGACTGGGGCCTAAACATCTTTATAAGATCCCTGGCGGAGGCTCTAGAAAGACAGGATCGCTGCCAAAGCATGGCATCAGAGAAGCGCCCAGGAATCAGGGGTGACCTGAGGGTGCTTGGACCAAGCTCTTTAAAGAAATTGGTCTCCTGCAGAGTTGATGACCTGCCCCACAGGGAACCGCATTGATTGAAGGCGAGGGGGGGGGACCAGTGCTGAAATCCAAAGGCAGCTAGAATGGAATCCGCAGGAGGTCTTGGGCTTCGATTGCCGACGCGGAGCCGAGCTTGAGTGTCGAGGGGAGACTCGGGCTTGAGTGTGCCGATGCGGAGCCGGGCTTGGAAGTGCCGATGGGGAGCCGAGCTTGGAGGTGCCGACGCGGAGCCGGGCTTGAGTGTGCCGATGCGGAGCCGGGCTTGGAGGTGCCGACGCGGAGCCGGGCTTGAAGGTGCCAACGCAGAGACGGGCTTGACTGTGCCGACACGGAGCTGGGCTTGGCTGTGCCGACGCGGAGCCGGGCTTGAATTGCCGGTGCGGAACCGGTCTTTTTGTGCTGACGCGGAGCCGGTCTTAAGTTGCTGATGCAGAACCGGTCTTTTTGTGACGACGCGGAGCTGGTCTTAAGTTGTCGGTGCGGAACTGGTCTTTTTTGCCGACACGGAGTCGGTCTTAAGTTGCCGGTGCGGAACCGATCTTTGTTGCCGATGCGGGAGTGCCGGCGTGGTTTAGGGTAGAAGATGAGCAGGCACTCGAGCAGGATCGGGAGGAGGAAGAAGGAAGCAAAGGCAGTAGAAGTGGCTCAAATCAGGGACGACTCCTTTTATAGCCTCATCATTTCAAATTGTCCTGCCTGGTTCGATTTGGGCCCGCTCGCCACTAGAGATCGTTTCGACAACCACCCGATGCGCAGAACGCGAGGGGCACCACCAATGATGGGACAGCGATGACCTCACCGCAATGATGGTGGATCTAACCCAGTAACAGCGAAACCATCAATCCGGAGGCCACTCAAAATACTGACATCCTGTAGTGTAATGGTCGCCTCACAAAAAGGTAAATGAAATGTGTGAGTCTCTTGCCGCCATCTCTCAACCAGTGCAAAAAAGGCCAACATCCAGTCAAATTTGGCCAATCCGATATATGCCACACATGCCGACATGATCTAGGTAGTATTGCACTCGTGGGTGTGACATTCCCGATATCTCTTTCCATATATGTGAGTCATGCCGACGACATCTAAGAACCGGTAACTCCTGAAAAAAAATACTCAATGATACATCCGCATTAACATAAACACATGTAAATTAATTAAGGACCATCGATCAATAATACATACCTCGCCCTGAAATATGTTGGTTGATCTATACAACTGTTGCAAAGTGAGAACACTAGGATCATGAGGCCCTGAATCTAAAACATTATGAGCCATGTCTTAATAATCTGACAAAACAAGTTAAAAGAATCATTGCATTTGAGAAAAAGACCAATGGTAACTAATAAGGCTTTCAACAAATAAAGTTAATTAAACTAAACATAGAAAATTAGATTATTGACATATAGCAATTTCCGGTGATAGCAGTAAAATTCCAATTAATAGTTACTATCCTAGATTTCAAAATATTTTTAAAAAATGCAGTATTGGGACACTAGAAACGGTATTGGCAAAGTTCTAGTACTCTTACAGCCAATTCCGCTCGACTAAACCTACCAAGTGCCAACAACAGTTAGAATTATTAAATTTACTTAGTTAATTGGAGATATCAACAGCACGAAGGATAGCAAGTTAATAGAAGGGGAAAAAAGCAAAATAGATCTACATCTCACAAGACACTAGGCACCCTGAAAAGATAAAGATATAAATGCAAAACCAGTGATCACTATCTCAAATTCTTATGGAGAGACAAAAATTACTTAGTCGTATCAGCTTGAAGGCATAACCCATAAGAGGTCCCCGAATTACAAAGAGTCATTCACAACCCCAATACCACGAGGAAAACAGAAAAAAGCATATCTTAGACAGTAATAAAAATTAAACATCTAGCATGCCATTCCCCTTAGGGTTGCCAAGCCTTGTTTGGATTAGGTTTGGACCCATGTAATGTGATATGAGTCAGATTGGGCCATGCACAGGCTGAGTTCTAGATGTCTGCTTCCTCCTCTACACATACCCGCACTTCCCCACCAAAAAAAAAAACAAAGAAAATACCTGGAATGCTTCCCGGTGAGGAAGGTCAGTGGGAAGGTCGCTGCACTCGGAAAGGGCGCTTGCGGCGAGCGGGCTTGGGAACTCGGGAAGAGGGGGAGGTGGTCGTCGAGGAGCAGGCTTGGGAACTCACTCAGGAAGAAGGGGAGAGGTCGCCGGGAGGAGGAAGGGTCTACCACTCGTGAAGAGAAGGGGAAGATCGGGCTCTCTCGGCTTTAAAGCCTCAGAAAATTGCCACTTTGTGTGGCAATTTCAAGCAAGTGAAATCGCCACTTGGAGTGATGATTTTAGCTCTGAAATCGCCACTTGATCGCCACTTCAAGTGGCGATTTCAGCTCAAAACTCACCACTTCAATGGCGATTTCTCCTGTCCTATCACCATCCCCACTGATCTCTACACATTAAAGGTCCACATCCTATCAGATATATTAAAGCCCAAATCACCAAAACCTTAACTGATCACTTTTAATTAGGCTTAACCTTATTTGACAGTCCACAATACATAATTATTTTACATATAAGTCCAATGTTGGATTAATGATCCAACAATGTATGGATAATATTTTAGGATAAGATGAGGGTATTTTTGTTTGTGCAAAGAAAGGACAGGGATAAATGGGAGTCATGCAAGAATTGACTTATACCAGCAACAGTTATTGCTTCATTATTCCTTCTTCCCATATAAATTGTTTGCCAAGCCCAAGGCTTATTCCAAGCCATATGCTTTCTCTATCCCAAGCTAGTGATGGCGGTCAAATTTCTATCCGTTGAACGGCTTGTCTGAATCAGATTCCTGAGCTTCTATATAATTTCCTCTTCCTGTCTCCATCTCTTAGTCAAAGAATGGAACGGGGCTCTCACACCTTGCTGTCCCTTCGTCTGCCTCTCTTCTTCCTGTTCCTGGTCACCAGTTGTGGCAGTTTTAGGACCGTCAAAAACTTCAGACGGTCTCACCATGACGCCGTTGAGAGGCCCATTCTTTGCGCCAGAGAGCGTGCAGAGAGCACAACCACCAAGCATCCAACAAAACCTTCGGTCGAGCACAAGAACCATATTAATTATGCCTTTGTGGTCGCAGATGGTTTTGTATTCACCTCACTCCGTTTACTCCTATATATTCTGGTTGACACGTTGCCGACGGTTCTCTAACTGCGACGAAACCATCGGCGGTCCACAGCCAACGCTCTTCAGCCCAATGATCCGGCGTGCTAAAGATCTCTCGTTGTTAGAAGAGCTCGACAATGGAGGCCGCGTCCTGGAGACTATTGGTCGCGGAGGGTGTGGCGATGTCTACAAAGCGGAAATTTTTAATGGTGAAAGAGTGATATTGATTGCAATCAAGAGGATCGACCAACCAGCAATCAACGCAAATGATCTCTGCGAGAGAGAAACTAATCTTCTAAACCAGCCGCATGTCAGTGGCCAATTGCGATTACCTTATCTATGAATTTACCAAGAATAGGTCCTTTCATGACGCACTCAAGGCCGTGTCAAATGGATCAGGAGAGCTCGAATTGATGGTGTGGCTGCTGGCCTAGAGTACCTACCTATGCGCGACCCTGATCCAGTGTGCGGTTCAAGAATAATCACGGCATGACCGTATACTTTTAAAGCAAACCCTAAGGCATGCAAAGCATTCTAAACCTCAACATGAGCAATATAATGACAACTAAGATATATGAATAGAAGTTAAATTTCATAAATCTCAAAATGCCGTTACAAAGTTATAATACTAGTACATAAAAATCTAAATATCATCCTCCAAGTATATATCACAGTATCTACATTAGAATCAGATGATACAAGAAATGAAACAATAATGTTACTCCTAATGCCCCACATCCAAGTCTAGATCCATTAGGTAAGCATCATCATCATCCTCTAAGATATGGTAATGGAGGGTAATGATCTAAAAACCTAGTAGAAATTCTACACATACTATCGTGAATATGCTAAGAAATGGCAATATAAATTGTATGTCAAAATAAATTTTACTAGAAAGTAACATGACATTTCTACAAAATCAACTGCAAAACCATAACCAAATACTAACATAAACCATGCAACATATTAATCACCAAATGCCAACTAACCATATCCACATTGCAATCATCTGCATACTGAAGATACATACTAACAAACTCAAGCCAGTAGCTCATATCTAACAACCTAACCTAGCAATACAGACATACATAAATTAGTTCTCATACTAGTGCCTAGTGTATTAAACTCAAACATGCCATATACACAAACCATAATTGGTTCTACATCGATTTAGGCCAATAAAGAATCACATTAATACTATTAGAACTAGTACCAAGTATCAATGGTAAACATCATAACCATAATCTCATCCATCCATAACATTAGATTAAATTACTCCCATCAACTCATACATATCAGTATATTGAAGATATATAGTGACAAATCTTATGCCAGTAGTTCGTGTCTAACAATCTAACCTAATGATATACGTATATACATATTGGTTTCTAGCTATACTAGTGCTCAGTATATTAGAGTCAGCTACGTCATATTCACAGATTATAACTAGTTCCACACTGGCCCCTTGTGGCCCTTAACCCTTTTCTGATGATGCTGGTTTAGGCTAGGTAAAGAATCACATCAATATTGCTAGAACGAATACCACGTATTAACAGTAAATATTAATATTTGATGTCAGAAACCTAGCCATGTTATATCCACAAACCATGAATGGCTCCACATCAACCTCTCCAGCAAATTACCCTTCCCCTATGCCATCACTGCCACATCTTAGTGACTAGTTCACATACCGCATCATCACATCTCATATTCAACAAATCTATAATCATATCATAATCAAAATAACATTCTCAATATGAGTATAACTAAAATAATATTTCTCAACATATCATACTCATATATCTTCAACCAAAGTCAAAACCATTTCATAATCAACATAATATACCACAAACATAAAATAACTCCACAAATAAACTATCGTGTACAATTAAAACACACTAAGAAATCCAACATAATTTCATAATATATGCAAGAATGCAACATAAAATATATAGTAGAATATAGTAGGTGTAGAACTTCTACCTCAAATCACTAATCCCTATTAATCTCATCAATCAAATCAATCACTGATTACCTATAATTAAATATAAATAATAATTACTTTATAAAAGACTCATAATTAAAAAATTATCATTACGCCCTTCTAGCCTACATCTTAAATTACCATTTTACCATTCTTACCTAGACTTAACTAGGTTAATTATGGCTTAATTAAATCATTTAAAATTTTATTTAATTACTCTTTACAAAACATACAATTATTTAATTACTATTTTACCCTTCTTCTACTAGTTGTTAACCTAATGCTTAATCATCTTTAATAATACTCTAATCATTATTCAATGGTACTAACCACTAGCTAATCAATGTTTCTAATCAGCATGGACTTAACTTAGTTGGGTCGCTAGAGAATTAATTAGGTTACTAGTAGCCTTAACTAGAGTTTAACTAGGTTAACCCATCATCAATACACCTAAACCCATATTAGTTCAACATGATTAACATTCTGGTCAACAATAAAAATTTATTTTAGAAACTAATTCACTACTTGAGCCAAAACTATGTTCTGGTTCAAGGAAAAGTCTTGCTGCACCGGGGGCGGTGCAGCAAGTGTGCATTAGCCCGGTGATTGGTGCATCCGCATGCGCATGCCAAGGCAAAATTGTCCTTTTTTTACTTAGGCACATGCGTGCGCCAATCATGAAGAAAGCAAAAATATGGGCCCATCTAATAATCTGGTTCATTGAATTGGATTTAATTTGAAATCTGGTTCACCACTTGGGCTTAGCCAACTTCAACCAAAAACAAATAACCCAGCCCATCCAATGTTACCAGGCTCAACCCATATCAGCTGAAGTTGACAGCACAGACGGCCTATGCAAATCGAGGAGAGTTCCACTAGCCTTTTTGTTGCGCATTATAAAGCACAAGTGAACTCCATTCAATTGGCACAAACGCCAAAGCAACAACTCATCCTGCTAAAAACCTTTTAACATGTTCCATTTATATAACCATCCATCCTCACAATTATAAAACATTTCAACCTATCCAATAAAGTACTGATTTCAAACATAATCTACCAGATCACATTCACAATTGATTTGATAATCCAAAATCATTTCATATACATTGCCAAAAGACTTCCAAGTATATATACATATACATGCCCAAAATAATTCATCCTTATACACATATCAGCCTGGGACACATCACCAGGTCACCCACATATATATAAACATATATACAAGCCCAAAACTTTATCTTACATACACATTCTACCCATACTACATCACCAAGTCACTACCATATAAATATACATTCAGATATATATGCCATCACCCAAATTCATACATACATTTGCTTCTAAGTACATCTTTAATATCTTCACCAGGAACATATCCCAAAAGCAGCAAAGATCTACTTCCAACCTTAGCTAAAGTGAGGACCGACCTTCTAATCTGATCGAAATCTCAATGATCTGGAAATAACAATATCAATAAAAAGATGGGTGAGACCGAAGTCCCAGTGACTGGATAACCATCTAAACCTGGGGAAAACTGAGAACATGAAATACCTTTCCAATGATAACACTTTATAACATTTATACGACAAAGTATACATTTTATCATGCTAACTGATAAAGTAAAATATAGCTTATTCTTCAAATAATATACTACTTTAACAGAAATATCATACTAATATCCTTCCCACTAGAATACATATCCAAATTAGTATACATACACCATTTGAAATGATGCAAGATAAATTATAAGTCAGCTTATGCTTGCAACAATATATTAAAAGGAAACATAATATAATATCAGTTCCTTTTCTTTGAAACATAAATCTATGCATATGATTTTGCATTATAAAATATGAAATCTTTATTTATCAGTGGCCTGGCCTTTATACATTTACTTTTTGGTCCCCCTTTAGAATGTACACAACCCACTGGCCTCTCTTATACAACCATCCCCCTTCCACATGATCACATCCACCAGATAGGCAGGACCCTAGAGATGGCCCCAATAGGCCAAGAGGTGGCTCCCATCAATGTAGCACTTTGCCCTGTGTGGCCCTCATAGGCCCAAGAGGTGGCTTCCATCAATGTATCACTTTGTCCTGTGGCACTTAATTCCTGTACTTTTGGCATCATATTACACTCTTTTCACCCTACAAAAATACCTATCAGGCCAGTCGGCTATCGGATCGGCCGGCCATACATCAACACCAATGGATAGAGAGCCTGGTTCCGACACTGTCACCAGTGAACGCTCTCATTGATGCTCTGCCTGACCGTACAGGTCACTGGCTCTGATACAAATGTTTATTCCATTAACATTACCATCCATATATGCAATGAATGAGCTAAAACATTACTTTTTCTTTAAAAACATGCTTTTCATAATTTATCATGCATTTTGTTCTTAGTTCCTAAATTTTTAAAACCTTAGTTCAACACTATACATTATATACTATAATATATCAGTCTAAAATTGATCCACATAGCATTTCAAAATCTCCGTATACAAAATTCAAAATAAAAGCAAAGCTAGATGAGAAACCCACTCACCTAATGCTTTCGAGCTAGAAGATCAACTAACTCTATTCCGATTCCCTAGGGCTAACTTCTATTTTAACATAGATGCAACATCAGAACATTATCACGGAAGATCTCATGTGTTCTTACAAGAACATGCTATGATCTTTACCCTAACATGATTTTCTTCCATCCTTTCTGATCTTTTCAAAATACACACATTAACCAACTACATATATAAAGCACAAGGTTCTAGAGCTACTCCTAAGCTTAGGGAGAATGTGCTTACCTCAGAAGCAAGGAAAACCCCCTTCTTCTTCCTCTCCTCTTCTTTCTTTCTTTCTTCTTTTCTTTCCTTCTCTTTTCCGCTCATGAAACCCTCTCGGTTTTGTCTCAGAGTCCCTTTTTTCCCTCATAGTTTAAATAGCCTGGCACAATTTTCCTTGGAAAGTTAGGTGCCTAATTAGGCACCTAACTTTTCTGTTAGGCACCCAATTGGGCGCCTAACCCAGGCATTCACACCTATTAGGCGCTCGATTGGGCGCCAAACCCACCTCTTCATAGGTTAGGTGCCCAATTGGGTGCCTAACCCTCCTTTGAAATGTTAGGCGCCAGCTGGGTGCCTAACCTTCCATTTTCATATGTTAGGCACACAGTTTGCCCAGCTGGGCGCCTAACCTTCCATTTTCATATTTAGGCACCCAACTGAGCGCCTAACCTTGCTTTTCTCTTGTTAGG
Source organism: Calamus simplicifolius (assembly GCA_900491605.1). Lineage (NCBI taxonomy): Eukaryota > Viridiplantae > Streptophyta > Magnoliopsida > Arecales > Arecaceae > Calamus > Calamus simplicifolius. The sequence continues at coordinate 3,497 of UESW01002488.1, read as the reverse complement.
CGCCCAATTGGGCACCTAACCAGCCCTCTTTTAGGCTCCATTTAATTTTCATAAATTTTTTCTAAGGCCCACAAGTCTTTCAAAAATCCTGAAAATTATATATAAGTCCTTCATGCATCCAGACTCTCATTCCAAATCATTTACATCATATAACTTTTCATCTAGCCTTATTTGATGACCAATATGACTAACAATTTACAAAATCATTAAAACATCAAAATATTTCACAAACATTATTTACATTAAGATATTTTCCCAACAATATTATAGGAAGCAAAATTTCTGGATGTTACAACTCTTCCCTTCTTTAAAAAATTTTGTTCTCAAAATTTAGCTATCTATACATGAATCAGATGGGGGTACTCACTCTCATCTCATCCTCTCTCTTCCATGTAGATTCTTCTCTTTGATGATTTTGCCATTAAACCTTAACCAGAGGAATTCTTTTAATGCGGAGTTGCTTAATCTCTCTGCACAAGATTTGCTCTGGCTCAGCTGCATAAGTCAAATCCTTCTGTAATTCTACCAGCATAGCTTGCAATACATGAGAGGAATCGGGTACATATTTCCTTAATATTGATATATAAAACACATTATGGATCTGAAAAAGATTTGGGTGTCTTATAGGCAAGTGTTCCCACTCTTTCAATAATCTCAAAAGGTCCAATATATCGGGGACTTAGCTTTCCTTTCCTCCCAAATCTCATCATAGCCTTCCAAGGAGATACTTTCAAAAATATTTTATCTTCAATTTTAAATTATATATGTGCTTCTTATCTGCATAACTTTTTTTGCCTATTTTGGACTGCCTTTAATTTAGCTCTGATAATTCTAACTTGATCTGTAAGCTATACTAAATCTGGACCTAGCAGCTTCTCTCTCCTTCCTCGTCCTAGAACACTAGAGTTCTACACATTCTTTCATATAAAGCTTTATAAGGTGCCATATCAATATTGAAATGATAGCTATTATTGTAAGAAAATTCAATCAATGGCAGATGCTCATCCAACTACCAGAGAATTTCATTATACAAGCCCTCAACATATCCTCCAGTGTTTGAATAGTTCTCTCAAACTGTCCATTTTGAGAGTGAAAGGTTGTACTAAATCTCAAGTTAGTGCCCAAAGCTTTCTGCAATTCAGTTCAAAAATGAGATGTAAATCTGTGATCTCTATCTAATACAATAGATACCGGCACACCGTGCTGACTCACAATCTCATTCACATATAATCTTGACAATCTATCCAAGGTGATAGAAATCTTAATGGGCAAGAAATGGACAGATTTGGTTAATCTATCATAATCACCCATATAGAATCATTACCTCCTCTAGTCCTTGGGAGACCAACTACAAAATTCATAGTGATATGCTCCCACTTTCATTTAGGCACAAATAGAGGCTGCATCAAACCAGCTGGACTCTGATGTTCTGCTTTAATTTGCTGGCATATCAAACATTTTGAAACAAACTCAGCTATCTCTCTTTTTATCCCATTCCACCAATAATTCTTTAATATTTCTATACATCTTGGTACTTCCTGGGTGCATTGAATAAGCTGAGCTATGAGCCTCCTTCAAGATTTGCTCTTTTAACAAATCAATGGCTGGAACACATATTTACCCTTATACACTAGTAGGCCATCATTTCTAACAGTATAATCTGACTGGGATCCATTTAGAACTGATTCCCTAATTCTTAGCAACTGTGGATCTTGCATCTGAGCTTCCTTTATTTCATCAAGCATTAGGGGCTTAACTCTGAAACTTGCTAATAATGTTCCAAACTTATATGCTGTCAACTTTGCATTTAAACCTCTCAACTCTAGCATTAGAGGTAACTGTACTGCTCTGATGAAAGCTAAGATGGCTATAGATTTTTTACTCAAGGCATCAACCACAACATTAGCTTTCCCGAGGTGATATTCTATTGTACAGTCATAATCCTTTATCAACTCTATCCATCTTCTTTGCCTTAGGTTAAGCTCTTTTTGAGTCATAATATACTTCAAGCTTTTATGATTTGTGAAGATCTAACATTTTCTCCCATATAAATAATGTCTTCACATCTTTAAAGCAAAGATCACAGCTACAAACTCTAAGTCATAGGTGGGATAATTCTTTTCATGAGGCTTTAACTGTCTAGAGATATAGGCTATCACCTTTCCATCCTACATCAACACACATCCCAAACCTTTCAATGAAGCATCACTATATACTACAAAGTCATTGCTATTATCAGGGAGTGTAAGCACTAGTGCTGAAATTAACCTCCTTTTTAATTCATCCATATTGTCCTAACATTTCCTTGATCATTTATACTTAGTATTTTTCTTTAGCAACTTAGTCATAGGAGAAGCTATAATTAAAAAGTTTTCTATAAACCTCCTGTAATAGCCTGCCAAACCCAAGAAACTCCTGATCTCAGTCAATTGTTAGATGCCTCCTAATTCACTATAGCTTCTATCTTTTGGGGATCTACCATGATTCCACTAGCTGAGGCCACATGTCCCAAAAACTTTACCTCATCCAACCAAAATTTACTTTTGCTGAGCTTAGCATACAATTGTTTCTCCCTTAAGATCTGCAACACTGCCCTCAAATGCTACTTATGTTCTTCTTTACTTCTAGAATAGATCAATATATCATCGATAAATACTATCACAAACTTGTCCAAAAATTCTTGAAAGACCTGGTTCATTAATCCCATAAAAGCAGTTGGAGCATTAGTCAAGCCGAAAGACATCACCAAAAATTCATAATAGCCATATAGTTCTGAAAGTAGTATTGGCATATTTTTCTTCTTTATTTTCATCTGGTAGTACCTAGATCTAAGATCAATCTTTGAGAACACAGCTGCTCCTTGAAGCTGATCAAACAAATCATCTATTCTTAGCAATGGATAATTATTCTAATGGTCACTTTGTGAGCTGTCTATAATCTATATATAATTCTTCCTTATAAATAACACAGGTGCTCCCTAAGGTGATATACTGGGTCTAATAAACCCTAGGTCTAGAAGATCATGAAGTTAGACTTTCAATTCCTTCAACTCTGCTGGAGTCATTCTATAGGGTGCTTTGGCTATGGGCCTAGTGTCTGACTGCGTTCTCTACTGAACTCTATTACTCTATCTAGTGGCAACCCTAGCAATTCTTCAGGAAATACATCAGAAAACTCATATACTACTAGAATATATGCCAATTTGGGCCATTGCCATCTAAATTAATCACACAAGCAAGAAAAGCTTCATATCTCTTTTTCATCATTTTACTAGCCACTAAGGCTGAAATCATCCCTAAGGATGTCATTTCTCTTATCACCATGAAACAAACTTTTCCATTATTAGAAGTGTGAAATATAACCTTTTTATTGGAACAATCAACTTTCGCTCCATGCATGGATAACCAATCCATCACCAATATATCATAAAATTCTTTTAATTTTAAAGGGATTAAATCTGCTGCTAGTACCTAACCTTCCACTAAAATATCACAATC